>VZTO01008034.1:1146-42172 GCA_013400615.1 Syrrhaptes paradoxus | reverse complement strand
TTGCTTTTTTCTCAATGTAGCTGAAAATGTGATTACTATTACTAAACCTAACACATCCAAGATATTATTACCATGTTAAAGTGTCTATTGTCTAAGAACTTCCTTGAGATCTGTGCTAGAAGCATAAACCAAGGAATTGTATCTTGCTTGACTGTCAAACAACAGTCTGGAAACACAGCATCGCCTCTTCTACATGAAATATGAATACACAGGCAGGTGATGTTGATGTATCCATGTCCATGCATGCCAAGCAGAAAATTGGCATGAACTTATGACTCCAGGCTAGACACAATTCTTGAGAATGTGTTTATCTAAATGTACCCATAGGAATATTAAACTGGGATTATATACGACACCTGCAAGCTAACATCAGAGTAGGTATTTCTGTTTTACTGGTAATATAGCTAGCCACATAAAACAGTGTGGCTTGCTGTGGGGAGTTCATATTATTATGTAAGAAACCTATGAATGAGCTCACAGCTCTGCAAGCTATTTTTTTGGTTTTGTATTTATTGTATCATATTGGTCTAGTTTTATTGTACTTAAAGTTTTTGTTTCTAAAGTTGTTATCTCACTACACATGTGAGAGAAGCATGTGTACGAAACTCTGTAATATCTTTATGAAACACATCACAGCCAGGAAAAATAGTTCTGAAAATTGTCATCTTAGTTCCCTGAGTCACTGCCTCCAGATCCTAAACACAGAAGTATAAATGTAAAAACTGTTAACAATTTTCTCTTGTAGTGTATCTGACAGACATACTATATAACATGAAATAATCCTTAAGTCCCTCCTCAGACAGCCAGTGCCACATAACTGTCTTCATATCCAGATGTTAAAGCTTGCTACTTTCCTCACAGACTTTTTTGCATTGCACATATTATGCTATCAATATAAACATGTCATACAGAAAAGTTTATTTGTGGAGGCAGAGCCTCAGAAGAGGAGGAAACATGAGACAAAATCAATACCAAAACAAAATCAATAAAACAAATTAGATCTCCAGTATTGTTCATCCTATTCCTGTTTATATTTGATTTACCCAGCCTTCAGCAGTTTTTAACTGTAAATTAAGTTTTTGAAATTCCTCCAGTGTCCTACATGAAATGTTACATAAACCAGATCTAACTGTAAAACTTAGAGGGTACACAAGTCTTGCTTCTTTACTTATGGAAAAAAAAAGATTATGAAAGTAAATAAATATGTTTTAAATATGGTTTTCATAAATAAAGTTACAGCAGATAATCTGAAAGTAATTAATACTCTGTAACTTGTGGGAATGTGTTTACCTGAGCAAGGAATTACCAAAGGGTGTGTCAAAAGGGGGATATTCTGATCCCTTGCTGGCATGAGCCTCTGTGGCACATATTCTTCCATGAGCATGGTGACTTTTCACTCATGAGACTACAGAAAGTCTTGTGCTGTGGATTGGGACTAAATGTCTTTGAATTTAGCTCATATGAACTTGGTGGATTGCTGCTTAAAATAAGGGTCAAGCAATGAACTGCAGTTCTTGAAATGCTAGCCACATGGGCTAGGCAGCAATATTCAAAGTGATGGGTACCCACACTTAATGTTACCTATTTGGGGTTTGTATGGCAAGGCTTTTGCAGTGGGAGGCACTGCAGGATGGCTTCTGTGAGAAGTTGACAGATGCTGTCCCTGTGTTGAACAGAGCAAGTTCCAGACAGTTCCAAGATGGACCTGCCACTGGCAAAGTTGAGTGTTAGCGGATTCTTTCTAGATGGACTTTTCTAGCTAGACTTACTCTGTGCTGTGGACATCCCTAGTATCAATGACAAATCCCGTATTTTGTTTTTAAAATACGTATAAGATTTCATACCACAAAATCCACTTGTTTTAATGTGCAGGAAGAGTAGCTGTCTAGAACAAAATAAATTTGTGGTTGTCTTCTGATGTACCAAAATAACATGAGAGAAAAGAAAGGATTAGTTCACAAACATGAATCACTAGTATTGCTGGCATGATATTTCAGGCTAAAATGAATTTTATCCAAAAAAACCCAAACAAACCAACACAAATCACCCAAAATGTCCCAGGCCTCAGGTCTGTGTTTGAAATATTCATCTAGAGAGAGTTCAGATCATTTTCAGGCTAATGCCTCCCAGAAGCAATACAGGGTTTTAGCTTACTTTTCACGGTCATCTTTAGCTTGCAAACACACTCTCTTAGTGTAGCTGAAATAGCTTTTACATGTAGGAGGTGTGTACTTTTAAAAAACAATGCATGTGTGAAGCTTGAAAAATGTTACAGTATAGTGGCTATGTGGAGGAGAGAAAAAACTCGTTAGCTGTCACTCTGAAGTGATCCGTTCCCCACTTCAAGTGTTGTGCTTGAGGCCACAATGAGCCAAATTTATCCTCAGGACATCGATGAGTATTTACTTCACTAAAATAAATAAATCCCAAAAGCCAAGGAAATACACTGGTACAAATTTGTCATACTATCTGCTTGATCTGCTTACCATCTGCAAATTTTTGAGCAATTCTAGCACTAGATTGCTGGGATACGATTTTCAGACAGAAGCCAGACCTGACTTCTATTGTCTGTTTGTACATTTCATTGAAGTGTAGCTATGGCACCAAAAAGTCTACAAGGTTGTCACCTGTTCTTATAACCCCCCCCTTGACAGTTGACATCTTTTTTACATGAGAGTGTACCTCAACACTGTGTGTACGCATGTGTGCATGTCCCAAATGGATTATACAGTTTGGAAATCATGCTTAACATGACTTTTTCATCAAATTCTACCCTGATTAGGTATAAAACCCCTTTGAGACCCATTCATATTCACCATTTTCTTTTACTACCTCTGTTACTCTTTCTTCAGAGCTCTCTCATTCACATCTCAAAGGCTCAAAAGCTATACAGCTATATCAAATGGCACCTGAGTTTTCAACAGACTTAACAATATGGTCAACTTTGGTCCCATATCCATTTGCAATCTTAATTTCCCAACTGAAGGCACTAGAACTACATAACTATCAGCAGAGTAATGACTGTCTGCCATTAGATAGAAGGAAAACTGTCTTTGAGGTCAACTCATCGCAAGCTTTATGCATCTCATCTTTTGAAGTTATCATCCAATTCATTTATATAAGATCTGCCAATTAACTACTAGTTCCCCCACTGGTTGTGTCTGTATGTGCCTAATTATATCACTAAACATTGCCACCCTTTTCTTCAGAAAGTGTGGCTCTGTTTCTTTGGCAAAGATATGTTCTCTGAAGTGAGACATGATAAAGCATCTTTCTTCAGGAAAAAATAAATAAATTGCATATATTTGTTCTTTCCGCTCTTATCATTATCACAGAATCACAGAATTATAAGGTTGGAAAAGACCTAGAAGATCATCCAGTCCAACCATATCCAATACTTCCCAACTAAATCATATCCCTCAACACAACATCCAGATGTTTCTTGAACACCCTCATGGTCGGTGACTCCACCACCTCTCTGGGCAGTACATTCCAGTGCCTGACTACCTTTCCTGAGAAGTAATATTTCCTAATGTCCAGCCTGAATCTCCCCTGGCACAATTTGAAACCATTGCCTCTAGTTCTACCACTGTCTATACAAGAGAAAAGGCCGACCCCTAGCTCACCACAACCTCCCTTCAGGAAGTTATAGAAAGCAATAAGGTCTCCCCTGAGCCTCCTCTTCTCCAGGCTTATTATACTTCTTAACCTATATTTATTTTCTTCCAAAGCAAGAATTCTGAACACAGTTCATTTTTTTTTCTCTCTTTTTTTTGGAAAGTGTGCCTACTTCTTCCTCCGTAATATTGCCAAACTCAGCCCCTAGTTTCACCATTACTTCTTTGGCATTCTTATTGTTTCCTATTCTAGTGCTGAAGTCACTGCATTATTTATGATTTCCATGTATCCCTACTTCAGGGAACAACAAAGAGATACAGCATGATTATCATTCTACTCCAAGGCAGTATTGATCTCTTGAAAGAAATGAGGAAAAAGTAGAGGAAATAAGTACCTTTGGAATAGTTAAATGACACATTTAGAGGAATATATTAAATAACAAATAATTTAAAAGTTGTAGATAAAAGTCTTGAGTTAATAAACTGACCATTTACTATTACTGTTGACAGAGTATAATAGGCAAGCTAAATATGAAACTGAGATTTCAGAATTTCATCTGATCCATTGCCTTTTTTAAAAGAAATTTGAAAATTACAGCTTTCTGCATTTAGGTATAAGACACTCACTGCATTCATCATCTTATGTTTATATTCACGAGTATCTGAGGCAAACCAATTTAGGGAAGATTTGAGTAAAATGGGCTTCAACATAGTATTTAAGAGCCCTGAATCAAGTAATTCTTTTCAGTTGGTACTTAGGAAGCCAGAGTGGCTTCCCTTAAGCATATTCAAAGACCATTCAAGCAGAAAAGAAATATTTCAGTCCAGTTTGAAGGAGGTATGTGATTTCTCCATTACTATCAATTTATAAATTTGTATTTAAGGGACAGAATTATCCAGTTGACTATCTGGATTATCTAGAGTCCAGCAAAGGGCAGTTGTTACTCAAAACGCCTTCTTCAGACATCCTGTTGAGATAGGGTACTCCTGCACATCAGGGTTTCCTAGAAGGCCAGGGTCCTGCAGAAGGCACAGTCCCAGAATCATTCAAAGTACGGTCACCCAGAGCTAATCAAAAGGAAATACCAAGCAGAGAGTTATCTCTGAATTATCATTTTATTCTGATATTTAAGCCTAACAGTCAAGACTATGTATCTGTCTGTGCAAATTTAGGATGCTGAATACTTTCCTGATGAAAGAATCGTAAGTAGAAACCACCCAACGCCTCACTCTGTTTAGCAGCATCAAGGTGCAGAAGTGTCTGTATTTCACACTTTTTAAAACACTAGCAGAGGAAATGGGTTATTCTTTCTTATCTCTGACAACTTTGAAAACTCAATGCTATATTTCCCAGTTCCCAGTTCCAAAAATGCCAGAACACATGATTCTCATTCCTCATGCTGAAGCCAGTTTTGAAACGCAAAATTATCAGACTGGACAGAAAGAGAGTCTGATCATCGTCACTGGCAAACTTATATTCCAGTTCCTGGTCTATGATTTTTTTCTGGGTTGAACTAGGTGGTTGTTTAATATAAAAATGTCCTAGGAATCTGCAGCACAGAAATGAGGAATGAAGTCTCCTCACTGCCAAAAGATGTCCATCAAAGTAATGACCAGTTCTGAGTTGCAATGAAAGACAGCTGTCTGAGGAGAAAGGAGGAGAGATGCACCTCAAAAACAAACAAAAAGTCCATATATTTAGCAGATGTCTCTATGGTCTTGAAGGCTCTTGTGAACTGGATTGTGTCCATGAGCTTTGGCACATTTGGTGCATATATAGCAACCAGGTCTTTCACAATTTTTTAGGTCATAACAATCATTTCCTAAATAATTTTCTACAGAAACTGAAAGGTAAATGTTGAAGGGGCAGCAAAGTCCAATATGTGATGCCTTTTCATTTCAAATAAGCTTTTTAACCTGCTCTCGAATTTAAGCACCTAAATTGTTGTCTAAGTCCTATAAGCCCCACATAGGCACTACAGCAGGCAATCTGTTCTTACACTACAGCTCACTCTGCTTTTTCTTTCCTCTCCTGGATTATATAGCTAAAATAGACCTTTCTAAGGATAAAATTGTTCTCACGAATTCACCAATAGCAATCCAACTATTTCTATAATTTTTTTTATATCTTTACACCTTTTCACAAAAGCAATGATGCAAACTGAGTTATTTTTCCTAGCATTCTTCACAGGAAACTGTTATGTTACATGCATTCTATCTAATATTTGATACAGTAGAAGATTTCACTTTTTACCACTAAAATACAAACCATTCCAGTACTGCTGTCCTAAGAATATATTTCTAAATAATAATTTAAAGTCAATGCAATTTTTTTTAACACTTTCCTTTGGGAAATAAAACTATGGGTGGCTACGACTTGTGAAAATTCAGTGAGATTTTTTTTCTATTACCTTTTGTAAAAACTATACCAAGTCAGTTTGTATTCAAATTTAGTACAACTGGGAAAGTTTTTGTGCTTTTAATAATTGGATATTGGAATGTCTTTAGATAGGGGGAGGTGGTTTTTCTTTTTCTTTGTTTTGTTTTGGTCTTGTGAAGAAATAAGATTACTTTTACTTTATACTATAAACTCTAGTAAATGGCTTGGAGATGGAAAACATTTTATGTTATCCAAATAAGCCAAGTTTTAGATGTGATAACATTTTTAGCTCATTCATCTTCTTATAAAAGCAGAGATACTCTTATTTTAACAGTATTGGTTCTGGTTTGCTCCCCTGTGTCATTTACTGCTTTGATTTTTTGCCCCCAAGTCTTCTCTTTCCTTCCTGCTTCAGCCTCATGCAAGGCTCAGTCTACTGATCTTAATCTTCCCTTTTGCCCCGACTTCCTTGATTTGAATCACTACGTTCTCTCTTTGTAGAAACAGAAGGCTGTGTGGCCCACACTAAGAAATCAGCAGAAGAGAAAGTTGAACTTAGTGTCCAAAAAGAATTCTTACCCTTTCTGTAGAATTTTGTAGTTTCAGACATGCGTCTTGCTGTCCTAAGAGCTCTTCTGAGATTTTGCTAGTTCACAAAGGTGGTAAGCCTCTTTTCTCTGGAAATCTGTCTTTCAGCAGTTGTTGCCCAAAAACTAAGGCTCTTCTCTGTCCACCATTCTGGAATACTAGTTTATGAGGCATCCTTTCTCACAGTAAAGTTAAACCCTGGATACATTTGTACACTCGATGATGTAGCAAGAGACAAGTTCTGTAGTTGCACAGTGGTAAAGGAAGAAGTGTTCTGCATGGGAGCCAAATCCAGTGAAGAGCCCCATCACTCCCTCTCCATTTGTAAGCATGTATGAATCTTGCTGGAGGAATTGAAGGCTCAGCTTGACGATAGGAAAGCAGAGACTGGACAGCTACATTGTGCAATAACCCAAGAAGATAAGAAAGTTTATCACTAATAGTTCAGAGCAGTCCCTTCCATGCACCAATATTTTGTTTTTCCCAGTCTCTGTCTATTTTTCCTTCAACCTTCTCTGTTTTTTCCACTTCCTCTTTCTTTCTATACTTTTTTCTCTACCCTTCAGTCTTTCCCAGCTCTTTCCCCTAACTCTTGCCTTAGGGTACCATGTATTATCCTAAAATAGCGTCTGTTATCCTATTACTTAAAGAAGCTTCTTCTGCTTTGCTACATGTTTATAGAATGAATCATAGAATCATAGGATGGTTTGGGTTGGAAGGGACCTTAAAGATCAACAAGTTCCAACCCCCCTGCCATGGGCAGGGACACCCTCCACTAGACCAGGTTGCTCAAAGCCTCATCCAGCCTGGCCTTGAACACCTCCAGGGATGGGACACCCACAGCTTCCCTGGGCAACCTGTTCCAGTGCCTCACCATCCTCATAGTGAAAAATTTCTTCCTAATGTCTAGTCTAAATTTACCCTCTTTTAGCTTATACCCATTACTCTTTGTCCTATAGTCAGATTATTATCCAGACACATCAAGCCTATAAATGTTTCCCATTTTCTTTTTGAAGTTCAATCTCCAAATGGCACTAATTAATATGCTGTAGCAATTACTATCAGATAAATGTTTTTTTCCTTAGGTGTACTGGAGTTGTACTTTATGGAAAATATACCTACTTTCACAGGCATCCATTGGCATTTGTTTATGCATCAACAAGTTGCCAAAAGTTGTTTCTGGATACCTTGCTAGAAGGTTCATAATGCACTTTTGCATATTCAAAGTCAATATTGTCACTGACAGTATTTCATTAGCAAGTTCTTTTAAAATTATAATTTGATTTGATTAATTATGAAGGTTGAGAATCTTAGGAACCCCCCTGTGAGCAGTAGCAGTCAATGGGAATCACAGGGACGGGCAAAGACAGGAGGAGACCTCCCAGGAGACAATACTTGTTATCAAGTCTGCTGGTAATAAACACTGTGAGCTTCCAGTTTATGTCTTGTCAGAATAAAGAGGTTTACTTTTCTGTTAGATTACACTCAGACTGGTCTGGCAAATTGCAGGAATGCCAGTCCCAGAAGAGTGAAGAAAAGGACAGCTAGGTCCCTCCTGGAGTTTCATGTACTTCATCTAGGCTGTCAGGATAAACAGGGAGATTATCCATCAGAACGAAGCCACAAAGATGAGAGTGTTAATTCAGAGTATTTCTTCTCTTCTGGGAAATATGACTAAGATAGACACCTCTCAAACTTTGATGAATAAAATTGCTTGGTCAGAGACTTGAAAGCTAGTAAAAGACATTAAAATGTCATCCACATATATATTTGGAAAAAAAAATCTCATTAACCTTCTTCTAAAATCAAATATCTTGCCCTTGTTGCAATTATAAAATAACTAGAACAAAAATTAATGAAAAGGGAAATTTTCCACTAAAGTGAAGATGTACCCTGTGGTCAGTCTGCAGATAGCACACAGCAGTCCTTTTCTTTCAAAGGATGACAGAGGCTTCAGATAATATCAAAGCAAGAGTCTTGCTATTAAAATAGTTTGACTACAATGTCCAGTGATATTCTTTTTGCAATCCTTCCATTTGTATGAGTCTGTTAACTAACGTAAAGCTTGCAGTATGCACTAAATACAAGACTAGCTATTCTCAGTCAAACTCAGGATGTCAGCAAGAGAATATCTATTCAAATTGGAAGGAATTATTTATCAAAAAAAAATCCCAGAAATTGTCCTAAATGTCATCATTTTCCTCAGACTCACCTTTAAAATTGGATTCGAATTGATACTGACTTATACCTTCAGAGTTTCCAGTACAAAAATGTGATAGGACATGGCACAATCTAGCGAAGAAGCCCACTTTTTCAAAAAATAACAGGCTCTACAATGCTAATCTTAAAATTCTGCAGAAAGACCACACATTCTTCATTTCATTTTCTGTGTTCAGTGTTACCAGTAGGCTAGAATGCTTAATAGTAAGCAGAATATCTAGACCTATGTCAGCTGGTGTTTGTGCATTGATTTAAAACAGTTTTAGACAAAGCTTATTTCCATAAAATAATTTTGAGGTGACAAAAGTAAATTAGATTCAGCGATTAAAACTGCAAGATAATGCCCACTTTAAAGGTACAACTTCACTTATTCATACAGAATGCCAATTCCCGAAAGAACAGAAAGAAACAGACCTGAATGTCACTTAGTAAACTCAAGAAAAACACCTGCTTCATGTGTAGCAAGTGACTCAAAAAATACCTGAAGCTTATTTTCAGGAAATGACTAAGTATGACTATCCCTATACCATCATTTTTGGAAAGGATTAGGTATTATTATTGCAATTAAATTTCATTTTACTTTTCAAGCTTGAGGTTACTTTTTTTTCCTTTATGTATCTCCCTCTAGCTTATTGCAGTAGGCAAATGATTGTCGTTCCTTGAATCATGTCTCAATGCTAAAAAAATATCCCCTCTTTATCCATAGTGCAATCTGTTGCTCTCAATTTTAACAAGCCAAGCAAACACTAATCTTTGTTGCCTTATCTTGTATTGTTGCTCATACTTAGGACAAATGCCTGATAGGTAGACAACTATTCTGTGTCTTTTTTTCAGAATGCTCCTCAAACTTCTTAAACAATGATTGATACTAAAAACATAACAGCTAGGTTGCCACAGGGACAAAAAGACTCATCCATTCCTCCTGCTAGGAATGGATGGCTGCCTCTACCAATTTGAAAGTCTTGTCTTATGCTCTACTTTCTGCCACAGAATGAAATTATCTTATTATTCTGACTTTTTACACTATTTGTTATCTTTAAGACTTTTAAGTGTTAACAATTTGAATATAGACAGGTATTCCTCTCCACAAAAAAAATTCAGTAAATCCAAGTTTTACAACAGCTAACTTAGTACCAAATGATTCTTTCGTAGTAGTAACTTTTACAAGAGTGATGGATAGAAATTAACTTCAGTAAACTGATTTTCCTCTATTCCCCTTGGTATATTAAAACTAGCTGTCTAGAACATCAAGTATTTTGGTTATTAGAGCGTCTTGCTTTCTGACTCCTGTCTTTCGTAATGAACTGTCAAGTCATCTGTTCTGCCCATGGTCATGATTTAATAACCATAACTGATGGTGATATTTTATGACATCTATTTGCCTGATTTGGATGCCATTTCCACTTAGCAATTTTACCAGTGTGAATCCTATGCTATTGGTAGAGCAACAGAACTTTGTAGTTTTAAATAATTTTTTTAAATCCATTTGAAAAATCTGCTTTTAATTTTAAATTAAAACAAACAACCCTCTCCTATAAGCATACACAAGAATTTCAAGGCTTCATTTTTCCATTACAAGGTCTCTGCAGCCACATTGCATAAACTGCCTGAGAAGAAAAATAACATCAACGAATCAGTCATCTGTGGGAACTAAGAATGAGTCAAAACCTCCTGACTTTTAAACACTAATCTTAGTCGTAAACAACAGCAAGCAGGCTCTTGCATTGCAGTAGACATTTTTAATATCATTATTTTTTCTGTACAAGAGCAATCCATAAATTATAAGAAGCAAGATGTGATAATAAAGTCTGTTCTTAAATTCTTTCAAATAACTTAGAGCGCTTTGTTTCTCTCTTGACAGGTGTAAGAATGGATAAAATTTACTTTATATTCTTATTATAATTGGAGGCCTACTTCTCTACATTTAACCTATATTCAGTAAGTTTTTAGTCAATACTATAGTTAAATGCATGAAAGAGAGACACAACACTTCTTTCTGCTGGGTCAAGCACCATATATGGACCAGAAATTGTCACTATTAAAACTATAAGTGTGTGTGTGTGTATACATGTGTGTCTGTGTGTACGTGTGTGTGTGAGAGAGCAAGAGAAGGTTTCTTTCATTTGGTGAAAAGCATTAACTAAGAATCATGTCAAGCTTTCAACCTTCAGTTCTAACCTTACACAAGATAGAGATCAATGAATTGTGAGCATAATATTTCACAATTTTACAACTAGTTTGATGCTAGTTAAGCATTCTCCTAATTATATTCTTATTTGATGGTTTATGTAAAGTGCTTTTACCAGTACTTAATGATTATAAACATGATTTATCAAATGTCAACAAAAAATGTTATTTGCATATGACCTATTTTATCTTTCTAACATGTAGAACTTGCAAAAAAGAGATTGACTCCCAAATATTATGCTAATAGTATTCTTTACTAGTTTTGAATATATTTTATTTATAAAACAATAGACATTATGAAAAAAAAAATTACTACGTATCCTGACACTGATGACACAGCAAAAAGCTATTACTTCTGGCAACAGAAGGATTTCTCTTATAGTGAAATTTACAGTGACTGATATGACACTCAGAAATGTTAGCCCTTTCCAATCTCAGTACCCTGATCAACATGAAGATAGTCTCCCTGTGCTTCCATAGTGTTATAAAAATCTTCAAATGACCAGCAAGTATAACAAAATATTTTATACAAAATAAATAAATATAAATGGCATCTGCTGCTCAGAATATTTCAGCCTTATAGCCAGAGTTTGAAAGGCATATTCTAAGCAAAAATACTGCTGAGTTAGCACTTTCTTAGAGGCTTGTGGGAAATTAGAGGTCTATAAATGACATGCATCATCACTTCAAATGAACTGTGGAATCCAATAAAATAAGTGTGGAGATTCCATATACTTGGAAATGAGCACAAAAATTTTGCAATTTCTCATGATTTCATGCATTGGCTTTTTCATTATTATGTCATTTTTGGCACTTCTTAAATTGAAAATCTAATAAGTAAATAGAGAAAATTTTAAAATAGCTTAGGAGTGGAAAATTACTTAGGAGGTCTGAGGATTAGGCCTGATGCATTACTTGGACCATGAAGTTCTGTTTCAATGGCAGAAGTACCGTCAAGGCCTGTCATGCTTAGCCAAGATGTAAAACCTATGCAAATGTATAGGAAAGGACATAGAGCAAAACCAAAGAGCTCTACCAAATGTCCTCTTGCAGGGCTGGTTTAGTATATTCCTGCCCCGATGTGAATGTCCTGCCTAATGACAGAAACTTTCAGCCTTGTAAGAGAGAACTACGTCCTGGTCTAGCAAAACCACACAAACCCCATATTGTCCCTAGCAATTTAAATTAATGCACCAGAATGTGAACTGAAAACACTAGAATATGTTTTCTTTTCATCACCTCCTCCACAAGGGCAGTAGACTTTGCTACGTAAAAGGCAGGACAGCTGGAGACAGATGTCTCAAGTCAGCCTAGGAAAATTCACTAGAGGATGTGTATCAAAACCCAGACCATTCTGTATTAAAAGGGTGGCCAGCACTGATAAGGAGCAGAAAGGGAAATAATTTTTTAATCTGCTTAACAAAGATGGCAAAGAATGTAGAATGTTTTCTGGATGACGAAGATACAGACCAATGTGTTAGTACATCCAAAAAAACAAAGCAAAAGTCTCTTTGGAGGCTGAGAAATTGTCAGCTGTTATTTTTCCAAAATATATTTTCCATAGAAAACATTGTGTGCATATAGATACTGTCTATTCTGGCACCACTCCTGAAGTGCAAAACAGATCCCTGCGTATGTTTTGTATGCATAATGTTATCAGCAATTGAAGACTGATAACCACTTCCGTGATGCATCAGTTTAAACATTCATCATGTAATTTTCCCTAATATTGATGTAACTTTGAGGTTACAGAATTACAATTATTTCCATGTATTCCATAAGCACTTGTTTCCTTTCTATTAACTTGATCATAATGCAAGTCAATTATAATGTTTAGATTTTTTTTTTCCCCATGAAATGGAAAAATATAATTCCTTTCTTCTTTTATCATCCTTGCAGGGACATATGTAGACTGCACAATTTTGCCAAAGAAATCTTAAAACAGAAGCTTCAGATGAAATCCTGGCTGTATTGAAGTCAAATGAAAAAGCCAAATTTGGTCCTTAAATTTTGGCACATATGTTTTTCATCTGAGGTTACCAGATAATCAAATACCTTATAAATCTTCTTCAAAACAGTAAGCCTTCATGGAATGTTTCTGTTTTGATAAGAAACAAGACTAACACATTTTGTCAGAATTATTGCAATCAGGAGAATAGTTATTGATAATACCAGAACATCATAGTTCTATGGTATTATCTTGAAACTACCCTTGTACAAAAGATTGAGAGGATATTAACATTGATGTGAAAGACCTCTGGAATAAACAACCTATAGAAATACACTAGAATGATTAAATAACGTGGTGCACTACACATAGAGATGAGATGAAGAATAAATAGAGATACAAAACAGAAGTAATTCATTCAGTACACTAAGAATAATGCATTATTTCTGATAACAGAATTGAAACACTTGCCTTGGAAAAATGAAAAACATCTTTTAGTATCATTAACTAATGAAAATAACTTGCTTTTTGCCTGGGATGGCATTTATGATGGTTATTCTCCAAAGCCCCTATTGATAAGCATATCTTCTGTTCTAACAGAGACTATTTCTTTAGCTTTGGAATTGTGATTTTTAAATTAATTTAATAAATTGCATGAAAATGACACATTTGTTTAAAAAGTCTCAACAAATTGTTACTTGCTTAATCTCAAGTAACTGAAATTATACGAGTTTTGGACATGTGTTAGAACAGAAAGGATTGGCTAAATGTAAGTGGAAAGAAGATGTTGGTAGGGGAATAATTAAAGTTGAAAAATTGTCCTTTTTTGGTTTTTGTCTGGAAATTTTGTATTTAGCACTAGAACCAAAGGCTTCATTTCTCAGGGGATCAGAGGTCTGTCCAAATCAACTCAGTCTGTATAGTTCATAGATCAGTACAAGCACTCTGACGTGAAGACTTTTTTTCCCCTTCTCCAGCAGCTAGATTATAGGTTACAGACTGCAGAAATTCTGTTTTTCAAGTCAGGATACAGAATCATTTTTCTCAGCTACATCAGATAGGTAGCCCACAGCCAGTCACCGTACTACTAACTAACAAAGATAACTTCCTCTTTGGTTTCCAAGAGCCCAGTTCTAAATTTAGTAAGTCTTTTGATTGTTCTCTCTTTCCTGATATTAGATAATATTAGGAACTTGGAAGTCTACATGATTTAGTCAAACAAAATTGTTCCTGATATTCAAGGAAACCTGGACTTTGGCTTGTCATTCAAAAAGCTAGAGCAGAAATAGTTCTTGAGCTTCTGCTGTGCCTAAAATGTGTTGCAGATACATCTGATTGTACTAGCCAATACTACCAAGACTGGTCCTTAGTTCAACATGTAGCAGTTTGTGGCTTTTAAACCAGCAGAGATCCTACTTCAAACATCGGAGCATTGAAACAAGCGCGACTTCTTAGAAAAAAAAAAAAAAAAAAAGTTGAGGCATCTCTGACTCAGCTCAGTCTACGATTAGACAAAATTCAGAGTTTCTGTTATGTAACTCAAATTTCCAACTACTTGTTTCAGAGGACTAAGGCTTCAGAACAGATATTGACAAAAATAAAGGGTATCAGTATGAAAAACATAGAAGAAACTAAAGGTCACAGTGAAAAATTCTGTGATCATCTCAAGAGCAAGACATTAGATGAATAAAACTTATTACTGAAATTCATTCCTCACAGAATCTTCTCACTACGAAAGTGTAAGATAAGGCTAATAGAAGTCCTCATTAAATAAAGGATTTACCGTGTTGTATAATTTTTAGATTTACTCTACTTAAGGAATTGGTTGGCTCAGAACACCATTGGTAATTTTTTTGATTTACAGTGATCAGATTAGAACCGAATGCTCAATTCTGAATTTAAAATAAGACAGACATATGGATGCTAAGTGACATACCTCCTCATCTGTCAAAGTCAAACTTTGCCAGAAATAAAGAAATAAGAGAGCAGAGAGCAAAACCAATATAGTTTCTTAGAAAGTTGTAGATGTATCCCTCAGTTTAAGTATAAATCATAGAAATATTATTTTGCAGTAGTGGGTTGACTCAAAGTGCTGCAATGGCTGAAATAAAAGTAAAAGCATAAATAAGGAAAAAACTGTTCCACATAAAATCACTGATAACACATAGGTTGCAGTTAGCAACTACAAACATAAGAGTTATAAGCTGAAAGAGGGTAGATTTAGACTAGAAATTTTTCACTGTGAGGGTGGTGAGACACTGGAACAGGCTGCCCAGGGAAGTTGGGGATGCCCCATCCCTGGAGGGGTTCAAGGCCAGGCTGGATGAGGCTTTGAGCAACCTGGGCTAGTGGGAGGTGTCCCTGCCCATGGCAGGGGGGTTGGAACTTGATGATCTTTAAGGTCCTTTCCAACCCAAACCATTCTATGATTCTATGAGTTCTCAGTGGTAATTGAAGAATACATTTGAAACCAAACTGAGTAATTACATTTCAAACTTTTGATCCCATTTTTTACTCCAATTATGATATACCTTTAAATTAAAAATAACAATGAAAGGGAAAGGTTCAAACATTAACAGTGAAACATTTAGGAAAACTTGTAGAAGCTAGTCAGTCTTATTATAAACAACCTATTTTTTGAAAAAATGTAGACTAAAAATATTGAAACTCCCAAAGTATAAAAAAAACCCCAAAGCTTTAGATTATGATGATGTATAGGTAAAAACGCTATTTTTAATGAAAATAATACAAATAAAATTGCTTCAGGAGATCTGTTGAAATCCAGATAAAGTGCACTGATACTCTAAAGTTCATGTTAAAGATTAAAATTATGTAAGTGCGGGAAAAAAATAAAGTCAGTAGTGTATGATGCATCAATTGCAAGATTTACATGAGTTATATAAAATAAGGGATTGAGCCCTTAAAACCAAAACAAAACATCTAGAATTATTTATATGCAGAAAGACATGCTTTTCATATAAAATAAGACTTCAGTATTTTTTTTCTCTTTAGAAAGCATACTAACCTGAAAGATACGGTGTTACATGTATTAAAACAAACAAACAAACAAACAAGTATGACCAAAAAGACAACCTGGTCAATAAACAATGTTAGTATTTCAGAAAAATCAAGCTTTCCTCCTATTCAAAACCCAGAAAATATATATTCTGAGTTAGTCTGCAATATCACACAATTTAAGCATGATTATCAATATAAATAGCAGAATATATATTGACTATTTCTTACTGGAAAAATTAAATTTCAGGATTAGATAAATATTGCCTTGGCATGGGGTCCTGCCCCAAGCTGCAAGTGGATAGGTGGATCTGCTCCACCGTTGCCTTCCTTGGCTGCAGGTGTATCTCTGCTCCACCGTTACCTCCATGGCTGCAGGGGCACAGCTGCCTCACCATGGGCTGCACCATGGGCTGCAGGGGAATCTCTCCTCCAGCGCCTGGAGCACCTCTTCCCCTCCTTCTCAACTGACCTTGGTGTCTACAGGGTTGTTTCTCTCACATATTCTCACTTCTCTCTCCCAGCTGCAGTTGCTGTTGTGCAACAGTTTTTTTCTCCTTCTTAAATATGTTATCAGAGACAGTCCCACCATTGTTGATGGGCTTGGCCTTGGCCGGTGGCAGGTCCATCTTTGAGATGGGGTCATTGGCTCTGTTGGACATAGGGGAAGCTTCTAGCAGCTTCTTACAGAAGCTGGTAGCCTCCCTGCTAACGAAACCTTCTCATGCAAACCCGATGCAACCTATTATCTCTAATATTCTAAAGAAGAAAAGATTGTGTTGGCAAGTTAAAGGTCTCCACATCATCAGAGAACTCATCAAGGTACTTAAAGTTGTTCAAAGGAGACTTCACATTAATTCAACAAAGGCACTGTTCCATGTTGCAAAAAGTTTCTGTAGAGAACAAACACCATAGACCTGGCATGATTCCTAAGGCAGTCTGGTTTTCTGCATTATTCCAAGACCAATTCTGTTACAGCCACTCTGTATCGATTGCCATAGATTATTTCTCATCCTTAAGTATGTTCATTTTCATTCCTAGTACATTAGGTACTATTTCAACCTCAATCTGAAATTGCTATTTAATAATATACATAATCATAAGAAGTAATTACCCAACATTTAAGTTGATTTGTAGCTGTAACTGTGAGGCTGCGAGATTATCAGGAATATTATGTACATATTTCAGTTCCTTTGTCTTCTGAGAGAACAAATGTTTTTAAGTTGTCTAAACTTGGACTAAGAGACAGGAAAGTGCAAAATTTCTCACAGTTTTACATTTAAATACTTCATTTATTCTCCAGAAAGCTATTCAATATTTTTTCTGTTCTCTCATCTGTCTATTAATATCTGTTTACATCATGTTAAAAACTAAAGATGCTGTTCAAAGTATCAAAAAGCTGAGTGAATCTCTAGAGCCCATTACCTTGCCTCAATATAACATTAATTGCATGTACGTAATTTTTGACAAACATTTGTATAAGTTGTTATTTATCTCTGTCTTTACTAATTGAAATTTTTGCAACTGCCTCATGCAATTTGTTCAATCTGCGATTAGAAATTTCTTGTTAATGGTCTATCTACACCTTTATCTCTGCAACCTGAGCTGCAACTTGAGCTTCAAGTTCTTGTCTCATCCACTTTGCATATGGAGAAAATCATGTTTACTTGTCTGGGCCATAGCTGTACTGTTTCTGTATCCCCCATGAGTTCTATCTCCTTCAAAGTAAACAGCCATAAGTAGGTTAATCTATTTTCATAAATATATTTGCTAAGGCTCTGATTGTTCTCATTGTTTTTCTTTTTACTCTCCAACAGCTGCACATATTTCTTAATGTCACACATGAAACAGGGTTTTTTTTCCAGCTGAGACCTACTACTGTAGTGTTTAGAAGAAGGATTATTTTAAATGTTTTTCTGTATGCCTGCCCTGTCCTAAACTTTCTGGTTGTAGATCCCAGGATAGTGTTGTTTTGATAGTAATGTCTTATTTATGTTTCATTTTCATCTTATGATCTCTTGAGCTCTTTCTAGGCAGCCTTTACCAAAGGAGTTGCTCCCAAACCCTTGAATTAATTGTTTTTATGTAAAATAATATTTTGAGTTTATAAGTGTTGATTTGTACCTGTTTCTGCCCTAAGTGATTGCTCCAGTTTGTCAGGATAATTTCAGATTCTGCATCTTCCAGGATGCTGCAGTCCCAGGGAGGTAGATGTGATCTGCAACTTAATATGGAGCGCTGTTCCATCATTAGATCCTTAATGAAACCAGCAACTAGAAGTAGGCCTAGAATATGCATTTTGGGGCTCAAAAAAAAATATACTTACTGCACTCTTCCTACCTAAGTAGTGACTACTGGCAGCTATTCTTTGAGTGTAGTTTCCTAGCTAATTTTACATTCACCACCTAGTCTTATGCAGGTCTTTTTTAGATCCTTTTGAGAAATCCCAAATGTAAGTGGAAAGTCAAAATCTGTACTAGCTACTCCCTCTCTCTAACATCTAACCATGTTGTATAAAGATTATAAAATCTACAGTTAGATTTGTGTGACAAAATTTGTTCTTCACTGAACCCACTGCCAGCCATTCATCTCCTTTTTACCTATCAGGGGCTTTAAAAATATTATTATGTATTCTGGAGTATTTTCTTGTAATAAAGATTTACTTTTCTAATTCCCTTCTCCATATAACACTGCCTTTATCCCAAAGACATTACAACCTAGCTAAAATAAGTCTAGGAATTTCTTTACTTTAAATATATTGAAAAATCACTTAACTTTCAGTGTATTGGGCTACATGAAAATTGAGGCTACTCAGGAATATAAATTGTGATAGGATTATACAGAATGTTCTTTTTTGGACTGAAATTTCATTTAAGGTTATTAAGGTAAAGATTAACGACCAGTTCTCAGTGAGGAAAAGAGTCAGCTGTGACATGCCCCAGAGTTGAAAATACCAAGCTGGGTCAAATAGCAATTATAAATATTAATGGACAACATCTCCAGGAAAGATATTAAAATATATGTCTACAGATGGATGCTTTAATACCTCTGAAGCATTGACTGTGGATGCTGGGCAGAGAAAAGGAAATGGCCAGGCTCCTGTGATCTTCCTAGACAGCATCATCTATTGCCACCAATAATAACAGGATGAACCTTTGGTCTGAATCTGAAACTCTTCCCATATTTTCAGGACAAAATCATTCTGTAGACAATTACAAAAACATGCACAACAAGAAGGCAAATCCTAACAACATAAAGTGATGTCCACATTACCACTCAGGAGCAAGCTCTTGAGGCTAAGATAGATATTTGCTCCATACTCTGAAGTCTAAAGGGAAAACAAACATTGGCTAACAGAAACACTGGAAAGAACAAAGCCAAGAACATAATAAAACTGTTGTAGAAACCCATCATTTTCCCACACCTAAGATTCATTCTGGAAATGTAGTCCCTTAGCTCAAAAAGAATACAGTATATTTGGAGATGATTCGAAGAAAACCAGCAAGGACGGTATGGAAATACTTCTCTATGAGCAACGACTAAGCTAAAACTATTCAGTCTGGAAAAGAGATGGCTGAGGGAAGATATACTGTATAAGATCATGAAGGCCATGAAGAGGCATTATATATCTCTTTCAAAATATAAACCAAAAGTTATGAAATGTAACCAGCAGGAGCTAGATCAAAAAACAAATACAGGACAGTGTTTTTTTCCAGGCAGTGCACACATGTTTGCCAGAGGATGTTGCGGATGTTAGAAGTTTATATGGGACAAAAAGAAGACTGGATTAGCACAGGGAACTGAGATCTCCAGAGTTGCTAAATATGTAAGAATTTCCTGACACAAATGTGATTTCTGAGCTGAAAGTAATTGGTGGCTAAAAGATCTTAGGGAAAAATATCTGTCTGGGCTGTCCTAACCCTTCTCTAGGAATGCACTTTGGTCAATGTTAGGGACAATGTATAGAGGAATATTTACATGACTCAACATGCTTGGTCTTTTGCTCACTCCAGTAACATCCTGAAACACTGCTATAAAGTGAAGATAAGGAAGTATTTATTATTAAAGGAACACGAAATCATTTATTGGATTATTAGACTGCCAAATACTGGATGGAGGAATCTTTTTTTTTTAACTTCCTAGAGAAAAAGAGTTCTTTACAGTTACTGACTCAAAGAATAAAAAGACTTCTATTACATTCAAATGCAAATCTGTGACAAAAAACCCCAAAAAACTAATTTGAAGTTCTAGTAATTAGTTTTCTTACCCCAAACAGGCTTTGATACTACTCATAATAATATAATGTGCCATAACTCTGTCACACCAGTTGAAAAAGTGTCCAAGACTAAAGATCATTGTTAGTAAGAAATGATGTGACTGTTCTGCCATGGAGAATTTGAATATGACTATGTTCTGTGTTTGTGAAATACTGCTGGAGGACTGAGCCTTCCGGAGTAACAACCAGACAATAAGTTTGGTTTTTAAGTGTGCATCTGTTTTTCAGCACAGCTACACAACACTGTTTCCCTTCTTTCTAAATTTCTAGCAAGGCTTCAGACTTGCCTGAAAGACAGTTGGCATCTGTGCAAGCTAGAGAAAGTGGGAGATAATAGAGACTGACAGAGGGAATTGCCTAAGGTTTTGGATAAGTCTGCAAGAGCTGTCTCAATTAAGGGGGTGTCCTGGTTTCAGCTGGGACAGAGTTAACTTTCCTCATAGTTAGCTTCTTAACAAAAGGTTTCAGTACTGGAGGCCCTAAGTAGACTAAATACTGCTACTGGCTTTTCAGACTGTACCATGGAAAGAAGCATTTTTCATCAGATGCTAACCATTGGATTATGGTCTACCATGCTAGAGGAAAATCCCTGCACAGGAATACTCTGGTTTATTGAGGAGTATTCAGAAGTTATATTAGTGCAGGAGGCATTACAATGAAACAGACTCTAGAGAATTTTGTTCTCCCCAAAAACTTTGGCTGGAAGTTGAACTTCATCTCAATACCTAGTTTTGTACAAACTCAGATGGTACTTCCTCCCATCAGAATCTGGGTCAGCTCTGCTTCAGCTATGTGTGAGTTTAATGGACATCACTTACTTGGAGATCTGTATCTCAGTGGGAAGAGTCCTGAAGAGTTCATAGTTTCTCAAAATACCTCTCAAACCAAGCTATATTAAATAACATCATTTTAAAGAAAATAATTGTCTCCTCTGGAGTTCAAAGGTTTAGACATTCACTTGGGATTGTTTTACCAAATGTTATTTTAGGAAGTGAAATAGGTTTCTTTCTTTCACACTTTTACCACTCCAGTGGTACCACAGTGGTTCTGTTGTTAAGTGTTTGGTGAAAGACATAAGAGAACTCTAATAAAGAATGGAAGTTCAACAACATAATTTTTTTTTTTACTAACAACCATTCCAGGTGAAAAAAGTCCTGACCTGCGGAATTTGATGCTGATATGAAATATACTTCCTAACACCATTATGTATCACAAACAGTAGAGTCTCCAAATTTTGGCCCATACTGCAGAATTTATCTTAATAAGCTGTTCTATGCTCTTCATAAGGACATAGTTAATCAATTGATCTGTTCAGGATGCAACGTTGAAAATTGTTCCCAGATGTACATTTATGTGCAAAGGAGAACATCTCTGACCGCACTGGACTCTGAGGAGATAAAAGTAGAATCCCTCTGTCAGAGCAGCATTTGCTCCAAGTACTCTTCCCCTCCCACCTCCATCTTCTCAGTCTCAGTGGCAATTGTGGTTTTAAACCGAGGTAGAGAGACAAACACCATAGAGCCGCTTGCTTACCCTTAGCAATGGGGGACAAAATTTAAGGGGAAAGAGAAAATTGACTCATGGGTTGAGACAAGAACAATTTAATAATTAAACTACAAATAAATTAATGATATTAATAGTATTATATACAAACATATGAATGAATAATACACAGTGAAACTGCTCACCACCCCATGACCAAAGATCAGGCTGTTCCCAGTTAGTGATCCCAGAGCACAGAGTCCCAAAACCACAATCTCAGAAAAGAGTTAAGAGCCCAAGTGTCCAAGAGACCAAGAGACGACTGGGAGAGCCAGACAACCCAGAGGGGTGACCCAGAGAGAGAGAGCGTGAACTTCCGGACAGATCTTCATCTATGTACTGGGTATCATGTACACGATATAGAAGGTAGTACTACTGGGCAATTTCTCAATCTTAAACCTAAGCTTGAATCTTAGGTTAGTAATTGGGGCTGTGCTCCTTTCCAGCTTCTCCTGCACCTGCAGACACTGGCACAGCAGAGAAGCTGAAAAGTCCTTGACTGTCCTGGTAGCAACTATAAACATCAGGATGTTATCAGCCTTCTCCTCAGCCTCACACGAGGTAGTATGAAGAAAGTTACCTCCATGCCAGCCAAAACCAGGACAAGCTACTGAGAAATCTTAACCAGTTCTGTCCCGATATAATTCTTAACAGAAAATGTCAATGAGATAGTGTATTCTGTTTGACAGAGCTAGACTGGTCTTTAAAAATATAATTCCTTGATTCTTTTTATGTTTAACTGAAAAAAAAAATCCAAAGATTTTCCGATACGCACTCTGGTATGCAACCTATTTTATACAAATATATGATGAATCCTTTTACGCATTTCATTAACTGAGTTGTTTTCAGCACGCCTGTGTTCCCTGCTGTTCATATCCAATTTTCCCACATAGTCCAAATAAGAATAAAAAAGAAATTATTTCAGGCTTTTACTGAAGATAAATATTTGCACAAAAGAAAGTGGAAAGTATTTAAAAGTTCAATGATTCTATTGAGATAACAGTAAGTTTCACGTTTATGTCATTTTTCAAACAAAGTCAGGAACCACTGATTTACAAACAAGTACATTGCATATATCCTGTATACAAAGTTTTCTGCCTTAAACCTGTAGTATTTTGTATCTACCATGTTCATTATTTGTTTTAGCTGGCTGAACCATAGAGTCTAAAGACAACAGTAAATTTGTATTTGACCTAGATTTATTAAATATTTATAAGCTCATAAAGCTCAGCACTTTGAAAACAAGAATTCTCTTTCATCTACATTTCTCTTCATATTTCTGAGATTTTACTGCTGTCAGCTATGGCTAACTGTGTTGTACTAGGAAGCAGTCAGGACTTAAAATAAGATGTCCAGCATTAACCTTTTTACTTAATAAAACATCAGTACAGCTCAATGGCTCATGGCATTGTCCTCAGTCATTTAATTCACTTTCTATTTGCATTCAAGAGAAAGGATAGCAATATTTTCTGCCACTCTGACTATCAAGTAATTCACCTCAGCCTGTGAAGTGTTAAGAGGTAAGACAGTTTCATGTCTTAGGTTTTCAATCTCTTTCTATGAATAAGTGCTGACAACATAATTTTCCCATACCCATTTTCACCTCGTGATCAAAGCTGAATTTCTATTGGTTAAGAAAAAAGCATCTCTACAAAAATCATTTCAATCTTAAGTCCATAATATTCAAAAAGAAGAATAAAAATGTGGAGTACAACTTAGAGTAATATTGCCAATCTACTCTGGCTCTTAAGTCAAAGTATTCTCAAAAACTGTACAGCCTTTGATTAATATTTCAGCAGAACTCCCACAAAAACATCACCCCGATTGTGCTGGGTACTGTTCAGGCACACACATTCCTGTCCCAAAGACCTCACAGTTTAATTTCAAGCAATAAAATTGAGCAGCAACAAGAGAGACCAATGGAAACCAATAAATTAAGCTCAAGCAGCTTTTGAAGACAAGGTAAAAAACAAGAGCAAGGCATGGAGTAGTTTCTTCCTTAGGAGGTTAATAAAGAAAATTTGCTTCTGTCCCATAGAAGGACTCATCAATACACATTTCTGCTTATATTTTTCTAAAACCTTTATGTTTTACACCTGTAAATGACAGAGCCATGTACACACTGTAATGGTCTTGTAATAGTGGTTTATCACTCCAATGAAAAGTGACTAACACTAACTACCTTGAAGGAGCAGCAAGAAACCTCTTATAGCAGCCAGCTGTTCATCTCGTGCATTCAGCCAGTTAGTGTTTACCAGCAACAATTTCTTTTCAGTTACATGCAGAGTCTTGGTGAACCTACCTTATTTCCACACCATTAACTTCCAAACATTTTTTCTTCCCGCTGTCACTCACCATGATTTCTTCTGTGTTTTTCTGTCAAATTCAATAGTTTCTCTGGCAGTCTTGTTCCGTCTATCTCAGAACAAACCCAGACCTTGTTTCTTCTAAAGAGCCTTTCTCTCATACACATCTGTCTTTCTGAGTAGTTTGAGCAGTACCTTGGAAATTGCTCACCATCATTATTCTATGTTCACCCCAAAAGTATGAAGCATTCGGTCATCCCAGGTGTGATAGGAAGAACCAATTTAACTGGGTTACCTAAAGGTGCAAGAAACAATGCTTCACTTGCCCAGGCAGAGGCATTATTGTGTCAAACACCAAGCAGGTCATACTTGGCAGTGCTCTGAAACATAGGGCTTTATCTCCTGCAAATGGGATTAGCAAATGAAAATATGTATTCTAGTTTCATACAGTTGGATTATCAGCAAACTAATGAATTTTTGTGATGTTCCTTTTAACTCTATTTTCAGATGAGTGGTAAGACAGCTTTTGTTAACACCTTCTGTGAAAAACCACACATATTCTAACATGTTCAACATGTTAGATTGCAGATTTAGACTATAAATTTTAGATGTCTTTAGCAAGAATAATAGAAATAGCTCAGTCATAAATTTTCAAATTAGGAGAGAAAAAGTTGTGTTGTAGAATCATTACAAATAACAGAGCAACTTAGTGCATCAGATATATGGCCACTCGTTAAACCATTTGAAATATTGTGTGCTTCCAGTTTTAAGGTTTCCATTTTATAAATGAAGATTTTTAAGAACAAAAGGAAATACTACTGCACAATTTTTTCTTCATTACTCTCACAGTTTTGAGAAGTCCCTGAAACTGGTAAATCACCTGCTCGTGTTAATTCAGTGCCAGTTCAAGAACACTGTATTTGTCATCTGAAGCTCATGAAAATTTATTATGTAGTTTCACTGAAGCAGCATAAGAAAATCTTCCCTGAACTGTTTCCCTATTTACTATAAATCCATTCTCATTACAAATTACTTAGTTTTATTTGCAATTTAAAAATGTAATGTAATGCATTTATGTACTAAAAAACTAACCTTCTGAACTTTTACTGAACAGCAGCAGTAAATTTACCAGCCCGAGCATGGATTATCTGAGTTGTTTCTACACGACAGTTGAAATATTCAGAAACTTACTTTCCCAGATAATGGATGTTTGTCATTTACTGTCTGAGGGACATATTTCCTCTTAAATACATGAGGGAAATAACAGCATAAAAAAAATAAAATAAATAGAGGTCCAAACTGATGCAGACATTCACAAACTATTTTCAAAGCTTGCAATTACAGAATTCTCTCTTCAAGGACTGACACAATAACACCCTTCTTTTGGAGGAAAACATAATAAATAGACATGGGCTTTAGCATATTTAAGAGGCATCTAATTTCACATAATCACATCATTTGAAATATCACTGCAAACAAAAAAGCAGTAAAGTACATGCAAATTCTCTTTATTAATTCTCCCTTCTAAAATATCTGTTCTGGTCTCTACCCTCCTCCCCCTTCTTTCTTCACCCTAGCAATGATTTCTGCCTCTCACAGACTTGATTGCTCTGATGACCTCAATCAAAAGGCAATTATCCAACACAGATAGAAGGTAATTATTCCCATCAAGGAGAGATTGAATGCACCTGAACAGACAGCTGCAGTTCTTCCAGGGATTACATTATTACTATAGAAATTGCCTCCATTAATTTGTGATGCATGTCAAATTTATGATAAAAAGTTGATTTGTTTGTAGGACAACTACTTTTCCCTTTTCACCCAACACTCACTCTAAGGCAAAAAACAACAGTCAATTGTAAGTTACTTCAGTATAGAAGTGACAACTGTCAGCATGCAACCATCTGCTCAGGAGTAAATATGGCATAAAACAAGGAAAGGGAATTGAAACTTCACATCATAAATGTATGTTATATAATTCACAAAGGGAGCCAAAAGCTTGCTAAAATCCTGCTGCAGGGACAAAAGTATAAGGACAATAAACACTAATAAAAAAATATAATAGTAAGGCTCAGCAAGAAAATAAGTTTACCCACCCTAATTACATTCAACACTACATGAGAAAATGTTTAATTTTAGAAGACAAATATTATAAAATCTGTAAGTTATTATAAAATATTTGTACTTCAATATTTGCAACAATTTCCGATTTTTAAAAGAGAATGACAACCTACTTGCTGTCAGGCTACTGAGGACTTATAAGTCCTCAGTTTTCTACGGTATGTCTTAAATGTTGAGCCTTTTCTGGAAATTCTGGGTAAGGACTATAATTACTGTAATCACTCCACATGCTAAAATTCTGCCTTCCTTAGGCAGAACCATATGATTGAGAAATGGAATTTCTAACATAAAATTAAAATTTCGGTAGATTTGGATAGATCTTTGTAAGTAATCTGTAAGTGATCAGATGTTTCAGAATCACATTGGGTAAAACCGGTCCCTCTTAGGGATGGTGTTTACCCTGAATTAAAAGGCATCATTTCCCTCAGCAATGCTTGCCTCCTAGGAGGCATAAAGCACAGAAGGCTGAATCAGGATGTATTTTACTCACTTACTGCTGAAGTATAAGGAATTTAAATGCACAACCAGCCAGTAAACATGTCATTATATTTTATTAGAGGTTATTTTTCTTCATAGGCTACATCTGTAAATTTTACAGACAAAATATGCAAAACTTACCATTCTAATGCTAATAAATTGTCATACATCTCAGCAGTAAGGTCATACAATGTAATGTTAATTAGGTATGTACATGGCATATTTAATTCAGAAATAGGGAAATTTCTATTGTAGTCTTACATCCTTTCATTCTTGGAAGTATACTATCTAGTCCCACTGATTTACTAATCTTACATTTATCTCTTTTTTCTATAACCTTCTTCTGGGACACTAAGGTCTCCAAAACAATTTACATTCTTATTATCTGAAAAGTATATCACACAACACTCTCTTTTTTAAAGTGTAGTCTAAAAGAACCAAAACCTACTTTTAGCATCTTCAGCTTTTCACCATCGTCTCCAGCTTCTCTCTCTAGTTCACTGAAATATGAGAGAAGAAGGGAGAAGAGATGGGAGTAAAGTGTGAAAAAGAAAAAAAAAAAAGCTGAGAACAGAAGGGGGCAAGTATTTGCCCTGCCTATTTCAAAGTTCTTTTTTCACTTAAGTAAAAGACACAGCTGAATTTCCAGCCTCCAAATGATAGCTGTTCAGTTCAACTGTCTGTGTTCTTGCAACACATGTTTTTCTGCTTGCTTTTTTAGTTCTTTGTATGCTACAGAAAGTTTAAAGTACAGTCAAAGTTCACTTCTTTAAGCCTGTTTTACCGCTGACAAAACATATGAGTCATGGTTTGGCTTTATTTTTTTTTTATTACTGTGTGGTGGTCTCTATTTTAAAATTCTCAATGATCAATGTCAGTTCATACATAAAATGACTTTTCTTTTTCCACAAAGAGAATTAAAGAAACGTACTACAGAGTTTAGAATCTTTACTGATCAGTGATTTATTAAGATTTTGTGCATTAGATACAGATTAAAAAACCCCACAAAACTGTATTTTTATTCCTGGAGAGCTTTCAATGCATGTATGACTTCTATTCAAATTATCTTTAGATTCATGATTACTGTGGTTAAACTTAGCTTTTGCAAGTTGCTAAATGACCAGTACCCCTTACATTTTTAAAAGACTGTCATTTTCTGATTTAATTGTGGTAAAACTGCTCATAGATATTGTTATACACTCTGTAAAGATCCTAAGAATTCAGGAGTGTTTTCTTGTATCTTAACTAGATGCCAGACAGCCTCCTGGTAGACACTTTTCTATTTGGTCTTGACTCAAGTAACACAAGCTCTTCCTCATGGTCACACAGTTTTTGTGCACAAAAACTCCACTTTCGGGTATTTCAGAGAATGCAGAGGAACTGGGCATTTAAGGAGGCCAAGGGGCCAGGATTCTGGGTTTGCCTTACTCTTCAATGAGGAACATGTTGTTGATGGATTATCTTACAATCATTCTTATCTCAAGCTAGGTTACAGAAAAATGGAAATAAAAGAAGCTATTCAAAACATCTAAAGCAGCTTTTACAAAATAGCAAATACAAAACAAAAGCGGACAAAACTGGTGTTTAATCTACTTGCAGTATGAATTAATAAAAAAAATCCCTTTACCTAGCAGGGGTGATGTGGACTTCTCCATCATCTGTGGATTCTATTTTTCTCCATGCCTTGTACTCCAGGTTTTAACTGTGAAAGAAAATCTTGTCTTGGTAACACAGACTTGGTTTTAGAATTAATTTCAATTTCGGAGGCGTCCAGTGGGTCTAGAGAGATTGAATCTGTTTTTCTAAAATCAGTTTACTTCTCTTTCACTCCAGTAATGGTCTGACCATCCATCTGAATGAAAATAGGGTTTCTTTCACTTCCTTAGTGTTACGGGTTGTCTGGCGGCAAGGAAGGGGTTAAGGTGTTGTCTCAGTTTCTTTAAATGACTCTTAACAAGTTACCCCAGCCCCCCCTCCAAGCATTTGGTAACAGGGGGAGTGGGGGAAGGGACACCACCCTTAGCCTTTTGTAAGAAACTGCTTGGAAGGCAGGGCCCCACTCAGGATGTACCCACCCAAGCCAGGAGCAGCCAATCGTGCCTCTGTGAATAACATATTTACAAATGAGCACAGAACTTTATGGGAGGGGCACGCAGTGCGGCTCCGGGAATGGGGCATGGCAGGTGACCGGCGCGGACATCTTTCCCTTCCCCACCGCCTGCTGTGCTTCTGCGAACAAGCTGCTGTAGTCCAGACCCCGCCATGGCTTGCCCGGGAGCCCTTCTTCCCGGGAGCCGCTGAAGACCTCCGATGATGGACAAGAGGAGTGAGATTTGAGAGCTCATGGAACTGCATGGCACTCCAGTCATCGAAGCTCTGCCATTTTTCCCCTGCCACGTGGTGAGAGAAGAAGCAGCTGAGTGAAGAAGCAGTCTTGGACCGAAACTATAAGCCTCACAGGAGCTGGGGAAGTCGCCGGGGGACTGAAGCCCCGTTGGAACATTGTAACCGGGAGAGGTAGCGCCTTTGAGCTGACTGTGCTCCATCTTCCCCCCATTTCCCCCCCCGCAGCATGTGCCGCCGGGTGGGAAGAGGTACGGAACAAAGCCTTTGGGCTTTGGGACAAAGGGAGGGGTGGGGGAGAAGTGCTTTTGTGTAAGATGTAGTTTCTCTCTTTCAATATCCTGCTTCTTGTTGTAAATAGTTAATAAATTCAGTTGTTTTACTGTTCTTCACGAGTCGTGTCGGTCTCTTGCCCATGACCCTAAGTGGTGAGTGAAACCCTCCCAGTTCCCTGCCTCAGCCCACCAGGTGTTTAGGAAACTGTACCCATGGTTTTATAAACCATGACACTTAAAAACACAAATTTCTTCTTAGACCAGGTCAGTTCTTACACCTGACAGATAAATTACCCACTACTTGACTTGAGTGAAGGTGTAAACTCCCCCTATCTCTTTGTCTTTGGGTGACTCAAGGTGACTTTTTACATTACACAAACTTCAGCAAAACTCAGGCCCTTGGCTGATAGTAACAGTACAATAGCTTTTTCCTTCTCCCTTCCTGACATCGTCTCTAAGTGAGACGTAAGGTGGCCTGAAGAGAAGCTTTTGCTTTGAGTTGGGTAGAGGGGTCCTTTTCCAAACTATCTGATGGTTGAACTTACTCACCTCTGAATAAATTATTATTAAGTCTGATGTAAAGGACACAACAGTGTCTGTCTGGAAGGGAGTGAAAAAGAGATGGAATTATTCTTCAGGGCAGCATCCTGCTATTGGTTAGACTGTGCATAGTGACTGTGCCAACAGCACAAGTGCTGCTGTGTGAGGTACCTTCTCCGTGGACTCTTGCATGCCTGCGTCGATGAATATAGTGGAAACAAATATCTAAATGGGATATATGGTTCATTAGTGGTTCTTCACAAAGACACAGACATGAGTGTAATTAGCCTTTCTGGCATGACAATGGGCCTGGGAATTTCAAACCCCAGCCCCAACATCCCTCCTAGGAGGATGTTATAACACATAGCCTTTTTATTCAAATCCCTGATAAGCGCTTGCAGCTTTCTAGTGAGGATCTCTGCTTTCCTTATCGCTTTTAAGCACTAAGGCAAGCTAGTTTTGAATCAGAAGAGCAATAGGAATAGCTGCCACAGCAAATAACCCCTTTGAGAAATAGTGTAGTAAAAGGTTATCAATTTGGAACAAACAGACAAATTGTGCCCTGGGCCTCTGGATATATCTGCTACTGCATCCAGTACTGCATTGATTCACAAAGTTGACTATTCAATTTATTGCTGCAGAACAGTAATTGAGGTGTCTTGGGTAATTTAAACAACTGAACTAGTCATGGTCATTCTCTACTAATTATGGTTATGGATGAACTGCTTTTGATTCGCCAATAAGTTTATTAATAAGTCCAGAGCAGAACACCCTCCACGCAGAGACTAGCTTAAGGGTCAATCAGAGTAAGGTGACTTACATGAAAGAGTACATTACCTGGTAGCACCAAACTGCTGATAAGAAAATTTTATGGCATGCTGTGATATACAGCTTTAAATTATGGAGTTACCACTCACATTGTACATACCTTACAAGAGATTTATCTGCATCTTTAAAGGTTTATACAATTAAATATTCCTTTAAAGATCTACCCAAAATGTAGAATACTTTAAAAGATATATATCTAGGAACGATAAAAGCTAATAAATCACTTAAAATGAGAACATGTTAATATAAAAAGAAGCAAAAATTAATAATTAATCACACTATCAGCAGACAAATCTCAAATTACCATTTTAAGAGTCCTGGTTTAGTTTCTGGTCACTACTAACTAAGCAGAGATAAATGGAAAAAAAAATAAAAGAAGAGGAAAACATAACAGCAGGTGAGCTCTGTTGAATTTGTAGAAGTTAATAACAGAAATGTGAAGTTTCCCCCATGCTTTGTGTATTAGCATGTATGTTCTTTCGGGACTGGAATGTAAGATTTTTAAAATACACAATGCTGCTCCATATTCATTGCTTTCCTAATAATAAACAGTGATGAATGACTGCAAATATTTATTGCAAAAGTGGATGAGAGATGGATATAATGAACACACCAAGGGGGTATATTTTAAAGCCAGTATGTGATCGTAGTATGCACAAAACCAAATATATAACTAATGCCCGCATCATTCATGCTCTGTTTTGCAGCTCAGCACACATTTTAGAGTTCCCAGTAATGAGGACTTTCCTGATTGTTACCCAGGGAGGGAATTTCAAGCAGCCCTTTTTGAAAAAAACAAAAGACCCACCAACATTTTTTTTATAGTTTATTTCCTGCATTAGAAACTGATGGACTTTATGAAATCACAGAGGAGTACAGTACAAAAAGCACACTTAGACTAATTCCTTGCTAGGGAGACGACTTGTAGCAGGAGATTAGTCTTCAAATTTAGTCTCTCAGCTTAACTGTGAAGAGGCTAATACAGACAGTGAGTGCTAAATGGAAGGAGGGAATCAGAGTTTGACTACCAGTTATAATTCACAGATTTATAGCAATTGTGGTATACTAACCTGTTTTCCTTTTCTCTGAAGCCAGCTAGGAAAGCTAGGAGAGTCCAGCTTCAGCTACAGAGCAGACCACGCTCCATCTGACCATGGCCTGGCAAGCTCCTCTCTCACCTTGTCTTCCTTGTCTATATGGTCCTCTAGCAGTCTCCAAATACCTCTTTTTGACCCAGTATAAAAAATAAATATTTCAGCACACACTATTAAAAAATTATATAACTTCAGAGATGTGTGGTAATTAAAAAAAGAAAAGCAGATTTAATGCACACATTATGTATTCAGAGAGACTTAACAGAGTTTGTGCCCTCTCCAGTTGCATTAATTTTGATATTGATGTGACTCTTTGCAACCTCATTCCTTGTGCTAATTCAGAGAAAACTCACCTGAAAGTGAGCAGTTTTCTGCAAGGCTAATGTGCTAAAATGCCACAGGAAAAGGGCTTGGAAGCTGAAAGTGGGGTGGCAGGACTGCACACAAGCAGGGAAGGAAGAGGGACAGAAGGTAGCTTGAAGCTGAGCTTGGGCTGCAGGGGAGCCCCAGGCTCCAGTGCCACATTTCTGCAGAGAAGAGGACACAGATAGGACAAAAACATTTCATTTTTCTATGCCTGCGTTGAAAATTAACTTAAGACTTGGATGGCTAATGAACTGATACGTCTCACGGCTGCTAATATTCTCTAGGGTTTCCCCTCCCCCATAAAACTCCCAAATGTGCTTTCCAGTATCCATCTGTTGGATCGGGTCTCTAGCAACTAGAATTGATAAATATGAAGTGATCTCAGAACTACTCCCTGCCACATAACCTTAGTGTAGCAATAGCAGCCACGAAAAGTATGGATATAGGGTATGTTAGATATCAGCTGGGTTACTATATTAGAAAATTCAGCATGCCTTGAGCACAGGGTGACCCACACTGAGGGACATTCAGTCTCAGAAAATGCAGCATTAGGGCATGGTAATTCTCACATTTTACAGTAAGAGGAAGAAAATATATATCATGCCTCTAAGACAGACGCATGGATGTCATTTCCCATCACAAAGGTTTTGCCCATGTCTTTTGTTTTTAATTTCTTCATGGGGAAGGCAGTAGGAAATAAGGATAAGTACAGAACTGTCATATCAAAAATTCTGATCCATCTTTGTTTATATTTCAACCTCATAAAGGAGACTTCTTCATAATTTATTAATTGATTTCTGCGGAGAGATACAATCATCTAGGGAAAGTAGAAGTTCTACAAATACTGTGATGGCACAACTTGTTTTCTCCTGACAAACATTTAAAGATGAACAAAAAGTCCACACCATATTTGAATCCACACACACAGAAACTGTATATTATTATATATGTGATTAATATAATATTTTTTTTCTCCAAATACCTTCTTACTCAATGTGGTAAATGAATTAAATATTCCACCAGACACCATTAAAAAAAAAGACTGATGTACCTGCAGAATCGTGTGCAAACTCAAAAAATACTTATTTTACACCCATTTCATGTATACCAAATAGTTTAAAGAATGTCAGCTGTAGCCCTAACAATACAGAAAAAAATGCACAAATATTTTCTTAATTGAATGCAATTATGAAAAAAAAATCAATAGTGCAATCCAAAAGACTACTTATGAACAGGAAATTTAAATATTCTGTATAAAAAAACCCAGAAAATTAAATCTCTAAAAAATTAATTTTATTCTGCAGGAAGAAAATTGAATAAACCTAGTTATTTACAGTTTTTTGCCCTCAAAACTGTGCATCCACGAGCATAGTGCCATCCACTGCTTGAGCATCCCTACCATATCTGTGTGGGCTAAGAGAAAGCATATTCTGTGCTCAGTCTAGCACTGTTCATAGCAGTTTGCTCACCAGATGTATTGAACAGAATGTCAAAAATTCACATTCTACCTAAATTTCTCCCAGTAAAGCATTTGGAGAGGTTGTTTTTAATCTACTTAGATTTTCCACTAGATTTTGATGAACATCAATGTTGAATATTTTTTCAAATTTCTGTGGAATTGTCTAATGAATTCCACTATTACTGGGATGGAAGAGAAAAAAGGTCCTCACAGACAAAATGGCATAAACCTTATCTCCTGCTGAAACTCTCTAAGGAATGCTGTCAAGACTCAATATTCATTTTATCTTTCTGCATATTACCATATGTATTCTATATCAACGTCACATCTTCCACCCCATAATGAAGTTTGTTTGTGGTTCCCACCCTTCAAGTACATTTGGGAAGAGGAACATGAGACTGCTTTTATTCCTACTGTTGAGAAAATAAACAGAACAAAAAAACACCCTCTATCTGCTTATTGTAACCAGCAATGCATTGGGGTAATAGAGAAAAGACAAGAATCTGTTACATGACTCATTTAAGTACTATATATTCAGAGAAGCTAAATGTGGAGGACTTTAAGACCCAAAAGAATTCTCCTGGCTTGGCCAGACAGAAAAAGCACGAGCAGTATTCTTACATTGGACTGGTCACTTCACCCCGCTCCTCTCTATTTTCCCAAACCTGTTCCACCACATCGACTTTGATACCCCCTTTCCCCACCTTTTGCCCTTCATATAGGCATCATACAGGTTTCAGCATTTCTACAATACCCTTAAAACTTCACATAAAAAGATTTATACAATCCCACAAACCTCTCAAATATCCCGTAGTAAGTTTGCTCTTACCCATGAGACCCACAGCAATGTGGGTACAACCTCTTGGCCTTTGGTATTGTTTCTGTTACTTCCTAATCACCTAAGTTTCTGCATGTACATGTTTAACTTATAACTTCTCTTGATTCTTATTATTGTTTTTTAAACTGAACTGACATTAACCAGTTATCAACGCAATCCAGATGTCCTTACACTTCAGGTATCCACATAATTTTTAACATCCTTATAAATTCTTCAAAGAGAGAAACATCTTAATTAAGGGATTGTCACAACTGCCATTTAGTAGCATCAAAACAACAAGAGTCTGACTGCACAGGATTGTAGCCTTACTTTCTGGATTATTTTCAAATTTACAATAAGCTATCCTTCAAAACCACTGTACATATTGAAACGTGGGAGAAATATACTCTGTTTCAGACTTTTCTTGTCAATGAAAATGTTTTGTTAGAGATACACTGAGTCCTTTGTTCATGACACCGATGAATACTATCAATCTTTCCTTGCTTTCAGCCCTCTTCTACAGTATTAGTTTATTAACTGTAAATAAGAAAAACACTTTTTTTTTCCTGTTTTTTTCCTTCAGCTATGAAGTACATGCTATAATAGAAGTACATGCTATAATAGAAGCACATGCTATAGTAGAGTCCTGGTTGAATTGGGTTTGTGTGGCAACGTTTTGATAGTGGGGAGGCTACAGAAGTGGTTTTTGTGAGAAGCTGCTACCAGCTTGCCCTATGTCCGATATAGCCAATGTCAGCTGCCTCTAAGGCAGACCCACCACTGGCCAATGCTGAGCCCATCGCCGATGGTGGTAGCATCTCTGTGATAACATCCTTAAGAAAAAAGCAACAAACAAAAAAACCCCAAAAAAACCACCCAAAATGTGTAACAGCAATTGCAGCTAGAGAGAGCGTGTGTGAGAGAAACAGTTCTGCAGAAAAGCAGGTCGGTGCAGAAGGAGGGGAAGAGGTGTTCCAGGTGATGGAGCAGAGGTTCCCTGCAGCCCGTGGTGCAGCCCATGGTGAGGTAACCATGCCCCTGCAGCCATGGAGGTAACGGTGGAGCAGAGATCCACCTGCAGCCCAGGGAGGACCCCACACTGGATCAGGTGGATGCCCAAAGGAGGCTGTGACCCCCGTGGGAAGCCCGCACTGGAGTGGGCTTCTGGCAGGACCTGTCGACCCATGGAGAGAGGAGCCCAGGCTGGAGCAGGGGAAGAGTGTGGGGATTCATCCCCTGGAGGAGGAAGGAGCAGCAGAGACAACATGTGATGAACTGACTGCAACCCTCTTTCCCCATCCCTATGCATGTGCTGCATAGGGGGAGGAGGTAGAGAAATTGGGAGTGAAGTTGAGCCCAGAAAGAAGGGAGGGGTGGAAGGAAAGTGTCTTTAAGATCTAGTTTTATTTCTCATTATCCTATGCTCATTTGATTAGTAATAAATTAACTTAATTTCCCCAAGTCAAAACTGTTTTGTCCTTGACCATAATTGTTATCTCTCCCAGTCCTTATCTCAACCCACAAGATTTTTGTCATATTATCTCTCCCCTGTCCAGCTGAGGAGGGCAGTGACAGAGCAGCTTTGGTGGTCACCTGGCATCCAGCAAGGGTCAACCCACCACTCTGGTCCATGACTTCTATGGTGTCACCAACAGAAATAACAAAAAAAAAGTTATTAAAGAAGATACCTATAGAGAATAGTTGAACTTTCCTCTGCAGCCCTGGCCTCTGGCTTCTGCTGCCTTGCTCTCATCATCTGCTCTCCCCAATTCATTGCATCACTTCAATTTCCTGTATTAAGGCCCTTCAAGGTAGAGACCCTACCATTCTCTGTCTGGTGTAGGGGGGTTAATCTCCACTACGAAGCAAATAATAAAACTCAACGATTATGAAAATGACACTTTCTTATGTCACATCTTAGAAATATGTCAGGGTTTCCACAGGCCAGAGTGCTGTTATTGATATTATTTTTATTGCATAGTAAAGCACGTAGATTCAGAGTTTAATGATTTTACTTTTTTTTAGCAGAATGCAAAAAATGTGATCCGTAATGGTGATGTAAAAAAAGAAGAAAGCCTGAGTTTTTAATGTGATACGCAATTCTGATTTTCTATGTAAAGATGATATTTCATCATCAGTACAACAAGTTCATAGTATAATAAAAAAACCCCAATAGAACCCGAATGCTTAATTCCAAGTTCTATAATGCAAACTCCCTACTTCTTTTACTTACATTAAAGTTGAGTCATTCTGAACAACAAGCGAAGCCTGAAGAACATGGATGTCTCCAGCTCTTTTAGTGACATGCCCTCGAGAAGTTATGCCTCATCATTCCTCACTAGACAAAATCTTTGAGGGTTTTCAAGGACAGCTCTAAAAAGAGTTTGTTGCAATATTCTAGCCCAAAGGCACAGAGCAGGTTTGTGTCCATTATAATCTTTGAATATTTCAGAAATTAAAATGGATATCTAAATGTGATGTCTGAACTATTTCACTATGAGGCATTACTAGTCTACACTTTGATGTTATTGAATTTTACCAGACATGTCATCTCCAAGTGCAACAAGGGAAAAATTGCCTGTATTCTTAAGTCGAATTTGATGTAGACAGAATATCTTAAGTTTCTGCAGCAATTGTAGAAGTGGAAAAGAGGAAACAGAATCAAAATCAAGAGGAAAAATGGGAAGAATAAGAATAGGAAGACAAGGAAACCTAGTTGATGCTACTTCAAGGCATACATAATTATGAAAATGAAACCTATTCAGAAAGTGCTCAAATCTGCAGGATGTACTTGCTGAAGTTGTTTTGGGTTTTTTACTTATTCCATGGCACTACATTACTAATTCAGTGAAGAGAGTTTACAGAAAGTTGTGTGTCATAAATTATTTATACAATCTGATGTATCTTCATTGTTTAATTACAATACAAGCTTTTTATTTATTTCTATTTTTCTTTAAGTTTATTTAAATAATTTAGATCTCTGTGTCTTCATAGATGGGGGATGTTGATTCTGGGGAATGTGTTGCCTAACAACTAAAGCCTCTTGAAAATATTTTTCTTTAAGCATTTACGAGATTTCTTGAGGAAAACAAACAAGCAAACAAATAAAAACATTCTGTTCCCAGGTCCAGCTAAATATGTTCAAATTAAAGAAATCCAAATAAAGTAAAATACAAATTCATAACAAAAGCAAAGTCACCTTGAAGTGTTGTTTACTATTTACTTAGTTTTTATGAAACTAAAAATTAGATCCAAAGTAAGTAATTGAAAATTAATAAAATAATATAGGCATTAATGAGATGTTGCAAATGGGAAAAAGAAAAAAAATATTCCTTAAAGTTTTGAAAATTATTTTTTAGGTAATATTTTCAGCTTTTTTGGTATTTCTTCATTGACACCAATCCTTTCTAATAAAGTAAAAATAATCCTGAATGTTCCATTTAAACATTATGTTGTATAGAGCAACAATTATGCAATTGAATTCATCCATCAAAATACCATATCAATTGTCCTCTCTTTCAGCATAGCAGCTTGCTCAGACGGAAGTCATGCAAACGCCTGGTTTCATAATCTAACTATCATCAGGTTGTGTTCCAAAAGGGACATAATGATTATTTTGAATTTTGGCATGGCCAGCTTGAGAAACAAGCATAGGAAAATAATATGAAGCAGAACAACAACAACAACAAAAAAACAAACAACCAAACCCATCAATGATAGATCTCAGATACATGTTAAAAGGTGCGAGACAAAGTTATTTCTGGCTACCTTACTACAAGGAAAATTTAACTCAGACAGTTGTAACAGAATTTCTTTCCTCATTTCTTTATAGTGCACTGAGAGTTAACACTGCTTTAGCATATGATTGTGAATATATTCAGCCATTTATACTACATACAGAAACTTCTGTCTTTCATTACACATAGTAAAGCAAGAATTACAAGAAGACATGCAGAAGAATAACCAGTTTAGCTTTTTGAGGACTCTCAGGATTTTAATTTTTTTTCTCCCTGAATAGTTTGCAAACTCAGAGAATGTTGAGATACAGTGAAAAATCAATGTCACATTGTCTATTTGTGTGAACTCTGTCTGGTAGTGGAAAAAAAACAACTCTCATAAGAGACTGGTTGCAAAAGATTCACTGGGCAATTCCACAGTTTTAAGCAGTTTGGAAAACCACGAAATACTTAACCAAATGCAACTCTGAACCTAAATAAAATCCTCTTTTCTGAGATTTCTGCAGTGTTCAAAATATAACCTGACACTAATTAAATGTAACATTGCAAAGAAATATTTACTAATGGACATTAGCTCTGGCTAAGACTTAAGATTGGTTTTACAGCTTTTGTAAGTGTTATGAAATATTCATAATTATAAGTATTCTTATTTTGTAAAAATAATTGTCACAAAGTGACAAACCTGCTACTTGCCTTTTATCACAATTTTCATATTTCCCTGCCATAATTAACTGTGGGTTTTTCCTCACCTGCTCAATTATCGAGTGACATCTTTGCTCAGATCCCTTTTGAAATTAAAAATAACCAATTGACTCACTAGAGGTTAAACAGCATTATAATAACTATTTCTAAAATTAAACTGTAGTTTGAATTAAAAAGTAGTCAGAATTTTGGGATGGATTAAAGAATGACACTGTTCTTATAAATGTGATTTTATTAATTAAAAAATCATTAAGGAATTGCTCAGTGAAACCCTGCATCATGAATAGAAAAAATCATTTCAGTTTCTAAACATGATCTGTTTAAATTCCTAGGGGCAAAAAGTAGTTGGTATTTTATGTTTTCTTGCATTTTAACATCATTGAGGAACATTACACTTCTACAAACTGCTTTTTAGATATGTCCTGTTTCTGAACTTTCAGATGTTTCCGGGGAAAAAATAATTTAATTGAATGAAGGATGGCCATGTTTAGTGATCATTATTACCAAATTTATTATTCTGAAGTACTTTAGATTTCATGAGCTTTTTTGAAAGGACTAGAGAAAGTTGCTACTAAATTGGACACATAATTCAACAAGTTTTTATGACTACAGCTATAAAATAGTAGTAAAGGTTAAGGAAATTCCAGAGCAGATCTGCCAAACTTACCTTGGTTTGTACATGATGATAATCCAGTGGTATCTGACTATTTAAAAGTATATGAAGTTCTGTAGTGTGTTGTTGGAAATATTATTTAATCTATATCAGCAATGGAGCTAGTCAAAATGCTAAAATACTTAGCAAAATGTTCAAGCAAAAGAATTTTTTTTCTTTTTTGAGAATATTGGCTAAAGTGGTATTTTTCATTAAAAAACATAATTGATTACAAACATTTTGACAACATATTGATCTTTTTCACAAGCAGATGATTACACTATGATCTTGTATTACTGCCACAGAGATATGTTTCTGTAGATGTTTGCAAGTGTTCCACAGAAACAGTTATATTTTCTCCCTGTGAAAGAGAAGCTAGAATTTAAACAAAGAAGCAGTCATGGAAGTGCACAGACTTTATTTTCCATTTTCATTGAGGAATACTATCACATCAGCCAACAGGCAAATTATATATTTCAGATTGTGTCTTGCTCATACTAAACTCATCACAAGTTTGAATCTACAAAATCAGCAAAATGACTTTTAGCTTCTTCCTGTTTCCCATGAATTTATAAGCATGTACAATGCACAAACACTTATCACCATGTTTTGCAGTCATCATCAACCCTTCAGCTAATATCATCAAGCTTGTGTCTAAATGATATAATCCAACATGCTTCAAGAAAAACAAAACAAACCAAAACATGGGTGGGTGCCTAAATATCTTGTTAGATTAATCCTTAAATACCCCACCCCTGACTTCAGGGATCCTTTGATGTTTGCCAATCCAAGTGTTGCCTACACTTAAGGAGCTAAACTCAGCTTCCATTTCCTGGATTTCCTGTGAAGATCTAGGTTGAGTGGATCTCAACAAAAAAAAATTGAAGAGATATCCTCAGTGCCACAAGACTCTACTAATTCCTTACTAGCACTCAGTAAAACTCTTCATACCATTATAAGCTCAGCCAAAATAGTTAAACACACTTGAAATACTTGCCTACTGTGCATCTTTACTACTCTCTCTTTAACTCTCCTTAAAATGTTGCAAAAGTATAAGCTGCCAGAGAATATTATAATTCAAACTAAAGTTAGTGTCAAGAGGCAGAGGGACATGTTTCCTTAATCTTGTCTCTAAACTGAGCCAGAACAAACTCAGCTCTCTGGTGCAGATCACCCATGTAGCACACTGTGCCGTGAAGGGTTTCAGCCTCAGCATGAATGATCTCCATCATAATTCTGTCAGCTTTTAGGATATGAGCTGTAAAAGCAATCCTATAATCCACTGTAAAACAGGGTTTGATGTGTAGGCCTGCATTTTAATAATGTTTTGCAAGACATTCTGGACAAGTCCTCAACAGAGGACATTTTGCTTGGTATCACCTATTAAACTGTTGCATCAATTCTTACTTGCTCTACATCTGAAATTTACTTTGGTAGGATTGTTTACAATGTAGCAGTATCTCCAGGTGCATTTGGAAATTTCCAAGAAATAAGTAAGAAGTTTGCATTTAATCATTACCTATTCACCTCAAAGAT
>VZTO01008033.1:52529-80081 GCA_013400615.1 Syrrhaptes paradoxus | reverse complement strand
TGTGCCAGTGCTGTGGGACACACCGCTGACAGGTCAGTGTCGCCTGCGCTGCCTCGTGCCTTTCTGCAGCGGATGCGGTGTGGTGTTACCTGCTGCTATGCTGGGCACTAATATTTTATCAGGAGAATTTGATGCCAGCTTCGGGGCGGTTCTGCAGCCTGGGAGGTTCGGCAGAGCGCTCAGTGCCTGGGTGTATTGAAAGCACAGCAGACACTTTAAAAGTACAGACAGAGAGGTGGAGCTCGTATTGCTCTAAATAATTTAATGCCCCAAATTTCTCTGCTGCTGCAGACTGGGAAGGGGAAGGTGATGGCCACCTCCAGAGGAGAAGGGCAGCGCAGTCTTACGGAGCTGTGGCATCCTGGCCGTGGCGGCTCGTATGGTTTAGATGCCTGGAATCAGTGTTGGGGACATGAGTTGCCCTCAGAGTCAGTGTTCCTTCAGTCTGATCAGGAAAAGTTCCGTGAATAAGTTATTGCAAAGCCAGGTTGACCCATTCAAGCATGCAGATGTTTTATTTAAATATTCCTCAAATGTCTATTTATTCAGCATAATGCATGTATTATGCTGCCTTCTGAAATACGATATATGACTGTCAAACAAAATTGCCAAAACAACAACCTCAGTTTCTTTGTATGATACACAGAAATAATTACATTTCATGTACAGTACGGATGCATTTTACACAGTCGTCAACAGTCATTCACTACCAAAACAGCATTTAAATCACCTAAAACACCAAAAGAATGTGTATTTTCCAAATTCAGAATAAATTAATGATTTTGCATGTGACATATGGAAATAGGAGACAGGACTGGAATTCTGCAAAATCATACTAAATCATTCCTTAAACCACGTTTTCAAAATGAAAGTACAAGTTGCTTCAGGGGTGTAACTGCTGTGCAGGTGTACTGGTGTGGCGTGTTCTTTTCATTCATATGAGAAGGAGAATAAAGAGATTTTAAAAGACACACGACCTCACGATGTCAGTAGGTTACCTGGGTTGTATGTAGTCTGCCCCAGAATGGGGTTAGTAACTGCCTTTTTGGATTATTTACCTGAAATAACTAGTCAAGAAGTACCATGTGGCGTGAAAAAGTCATTGTTGCAGATTGCTAACTGTCAAAGCAGTTTTTATATCAAGAACTGTTTGCCAGAAGGTGAGGACCAAGCTGTTTTTTGTATGAGTAGCCATGGGTAGAAGTGGGATGGAAGTAAAAACTCTGGGTCCATTCTGCCTCTCTCTTAAACCTTGTTAAAATGTAGGTGATCCACCAGCTTCCGCAGATGGACTGCCATTTCCAAGAGGGTAAAAGAGAAGAGGGCAACGTCAGCAGTTTCCCACAGCAGGGCTCCTCTTGGTCACAGCCTGTGCTTCTGCTCTCTGCTGAGGCTGGAAAAATGCAGCAGCTCAGCTCACAATGAGGGAGTTATTCTGATTTGCAGAAAGAGTGGGAAGTTAATTACAAATTAACCAACCTTCCGAATGAGTAAATGATAAGAGTCATGCATGACATCGTGTACTCCTCCTAACTGCTGTTGGATTCTAATCTGTGATGTATTTTGGTGTGTATACTGTAGCACAGTAGTCCATCATCTACTCTTCAATCTCTGTTGATCGGTAGAAAGACCAGTATTTGTGTGCAGTAAAAACTGTATCATCAGCAAGTTTCCGTTTTCAGTGGGTGTTTTCTCTTGATGAAGATTTTCATGTCAGTAGAATGCTAGCAAATCCTGTACTGAAACATCCACTACTCAAACGGTTAAATAACTGTGTTAATCGCTTATCGTAATGACAGCTAATGCACTGAGCCTTTTGATTTCTATGCATATTTTATTTTGCAGACATGCAATTATTTCTGATCCCGTGTTTTTGATGTATATATGTATGCATTGATATGCACGTACGCCATGTATAGCTGATGTATATGATGTATGTCGTGTATATAGGAAGCATTATGATACATTTCCTAATGCACTTTCTTGAAGAAAAATGACACGTTTTTATCAGAAAGGTTTCTGGTAACATAAGTATCTTTTAAAAATTAAGCCAAAAAGCCTTAACTGTAAGAGCTTTCATATTAGTTTTTAGGCCTGCCCATGTGGGTAAATTCCAATTGAAATAAATTATCTTTTTATAGCTTTGGGACCCAATCCATTGTTCTATCAGTGTTCTTAGGTAATTAAATATCTTCACACAATATAAATTCTGAAACAAATTTTAGGATGCGAGTTTACAGATAATTAGCTGTCTTCTTTACTGAATGGCTTTCGGTGTCTCCCAGCGTAGCCAATACTCTGGATGCTGCAGAATGTCAACAAGGAAGGTTTGCAGATAAGTGTCAACTCATCCCAGAAACACCTTTCTTGTAATTTTAATTCAAATAGGATTGATCCTGCAAAAGTACACTGAGATGAGAGGTTTGTTCTGAAAATACAGAAGCAGATGCCTACAGAAGAAAGGACTGTGCTGATTCACCAGTAGCCTTGAACTCCTAAGTAGTGTGGTAATGTTAGAGTGGACAACAAACTCATAGAGAGAGAGGACAGTGGACAAAAAGAACAATGAATATCAGATTTGTGGTGCACGGTTTGGCTGGAGGATTATTGAAATGTTTGCCATTAGAAGTTTATAGTGCAGATGAGTTGTGTGAAATACCTTAAAAAAAAGAAATCCTGATTCCTGATACAACGGGTGTACAATGACTTATTGCAGTTGTAACAGTACCTAGGAAGCAAGGTAAAACCATAGTAAATATTGAACTAACTGAACACCTTTAGTTCACTAATGAGTGTTTGAATAAGAAATACTGCATTTTTCAAAGGGAACTTATTGGTACAACTACCATGGAACATTAACAATCAGCTTGTTGTAAGTGCACGGAAATGCCCCTTTCTACAGTAATATTTTATCATGCCTAATCTGAAAAACAACAAAAGTAAACTGAGATCACAGCTCCAAATAATTTCAGCATGCATTGTGGTTGTAGTTCTTTCAGTCAGTACAAACGTATTTCATATTGAGCATTTTTTTTCTTTCATTTTTTGATAGTTTCTCTACAAGTTTGTGGTTTATTAACAGGAAAAAAGACACGTTATCAAAATGTTTCTTGTTTTGCATTCAGCAGGAACACAGGTTTCTTTCTGGTTTTTGTTTTGCATTTTTTTTCTTTTTTCTAAAAAGGGCTTTCATGATAAGAAGAAGCATCAATGGGGACATTTCATTGTGCTCATAGAGTAAGTCAGGATGGTCAGAGAAGATTCCACTGCATGTCAGTTCCGACAAGGGGTAAGAAACTCCTTTTGGTTCGCATGCTACAACACCGAAACCCACCGAGTGTTTTTGTTCCTCCTGAACCTCTTGCTCTGTGGCTGCTGGCGCACATGTCGAGGGGCGTTGGTTTTGTCAGCTCTCGTTCCTCACGACTCGTTTCTCACTGCTTGAACTCAGCTTGCAAGTGGTCTTTATGCTAATTTATAAATAATTCCTTATTTTATAAAGCAGATACTCTGACAATGTTTCCTCCCGAATACTCGGGAGACTCTGGCCTGTCGTCTCCTTCGGGTGTGGTGACAGGCGGTGTCGGGATGCTGATTATTGCTGTAGTGACATAAGGCTGCTCACAGTTTAGTTTAACGCACTCTTCCACTTTGGCATTTAAGCTGGAACGGCTGGAGGAGGAAACAAAAATCCATGTCTCCATGTTAGTGCAAACCTCGTGTGCCCAGCTCCAGTCCCTGAGCCGGCCATCCCCATCCCGCCCTGCTGGAGAGCTCAGAGATGTCAAGAGCAGCACCCACCACCCTGCACCCTAGAGCAGCTGCTCCATGGCTGTGGCCGTGCCCAGGCCCCCTTTCTCCCTTCCCACCACTTCAGCACTCCTAAAAGTTTCTCAGCACATTACCCAAGAGTTTCTGAGCAGGGGAAGCATTCGAGCTGCTCCCTTGGGAACAAATTTAGCACAGCCAGGTGACTTGCCTTGCAGGAAAGTAAAAACTAAGGGCTGGTCTCAGTCTTCACTTACTCCTCCATGCCCTGTGTATTCAGGAACACTTTGTCTCTTGTGTACCCTCAATAGTAAGACGAGATGACATTGGCACTACATCAGGTTAATATGTTCATGGAGTTGCCGTGGTACCTCAGCATCATACAAAGCTTGTGCATCTCGAGGTGAGACTGGCCTGTGGTGATTGTTTTCAGCTTGTCTGTAGCACAAAGCTGGTGCTCTGTGTGTTCACCTACCCTGGCAGTGGAAGCATGGTGCAGGCAAGTCCTCTAGCAGAGAAAGGATGGACCCAGGCCAAAGCTAAGACAGATCGGAGCTTTGTGCTGGGTCAGGAGGTCTCACTGCACAACAGCTAAAAATTCAGTAGCTGCAAGCTTCTGGATTGTTCATGGAAGTTAAATACAAACTTAGTAACTATACAAAGCTCCTCAAAATGTAACTAAGCAAGACAATCTCTATAGCAACTTGTGCTGAAAATGCTGCTTTTCTAAATGGTGGCATGTTTGGGTTCACTAGAAAACACTTCTGGGGCTCCTGAGACCTTTCCTGTGTGTTCAGAGGTGGTGTCTGGATATCCCTGAAAGTCCAAGGGTGTTCTTGGGAGAGTACAGAGATGTTCAGTAAATTACAGACTTAAACTGCACTTGCTTCAGTTTTTCAATAACTTCTCAAACTAGAAAATGTGTTTTTTTCTTATGCATTTCATATTTTTTATTTAGAAAAGTCTTATAACAATGACACTTGGGACTCTGGGAATTAGTTTCATTTCTCTGCTCTGTGGAAACGGGAGGAAGCCTTGTTCATCCTCTGCTTCTGAACCAAACCAGTAGAAGCAGCAGGGACAGAACCTTCTATCTCTTCCCACTTGTGCTATCTGAATTGCACATTTTTAAAAGTTTTCCTTGTTATGTGGTTGTCCATGGCATATAATATTTGGTGCTCAGCTTAATTTGGGGTCCCTGAATGCTATTCCCTGCAAACAGTACACAGTCGTTCGTGGGGAGGGAAATGGATATAGAGAGACTGTTCTGTCATCTTGCATTATGCTTGGAGCAAAACATATGCAGGATGCTTCAGTCCTAGTGCCCATTTTTGGATGACTATTTGACTTTCATCTTTAGCCTCCAAGCCTACCTGCAGAGGCCACAACAGCTCTACATCTCTGATGTAAAAGGGGTTCCAGCTCTCGGCGTGCCGGTGTGCGTGAAGTACCTGTTAGACAGCGGTGTCCTCTCCACGCATCTGATCTGGATGGTGCTGAGCTCCTGTACGCTGCCCGGCCGGCTGCCGGTGACGGTGGTGTTGGGGATGCGGTAAGTCTTTTTATGTCTTCGTGAGCAGCAAGTGCTGGTAACGCCTTGTTGAGACGAGAGAGAGGGGCTGTGGCTTGGAGGTCTGTTGACTGTGGAAACCTCCATACAGCTCTCTTCATAGAGTTGCTCATCCACAAACTCGTGATTCTGGCCCAGAGGAATCCAACAAAGGGACAAAGCACACACAGGAAGATAATTAAAGTGAACATATTAATCATGATTGTTTAAAGGCTTAAATTGACACAACTGAATAAACTGGGAAAGTTAGACAGCTTATTCTTGATTATAGAGTTTAGACCATATTACCCTGGGCTGAATACCAACACAAATGTAAACACTAGATCAAAATGCTGAGAGGCCTAAATAAGAAAAAGTTAATCCAAATTCTTTTGTAAACTAGCACATCATTGTAATGTAGTTTGCATTATAAATATCTGGATAATCTATGAAGTGCTATAAAATAGAGGATTATGTTTATTAATAAAAATACAAGTGATGCTTATAAATGTCATTTGGAAATAAATAAGACTTAATATATTGAAATATAATAAAATAAAATTCATAAATATTTTCCAGATTAGTTTGTGAAGCTTCCTTTTGAATTACATGTTAGAAATTGTGATCTGAAACAGCGTATTTCGAGGTGTGCATTTATGTAAAAGAAAAAGATTCGATCAAATAGAAGTTCTGATTAGAGAAGATGAGATGGTTATTTAAAAAATCCTAAAAAGTTCCTAATTAATGTAGATATATGTATCAAAAGCAGTTTAGAAGATTAAGCATTTATTTAAATGAAAGTCTTTATCATGCAATCTTTGCTTAACTCCTACACATATAGTAGTTTTATAGGGCTGTCATTGAGCTGAATCCAAACTCAAGGAAAATGGTTTGGTTTACATTGACTCAGGAGGGGATTAGGGAGCATGTCACACGTGTTTTTCAGGAGAATTACAGTACAGTGTTAATATAAAATATGTGAGCAAAGTAAATAGAGTATCAAGTGTAGACAAGTGTTTGTGACAAATGGAAATCCCTTTACAGGCATATTAATGTTATTTCATTTCTTCTGTTCTTCACTCAGACGTAAGTTTGTGTGGAATTGAGTGATGCTGAAGAATGATGATTTTGTGGATATGGAAAGAAAGAACTTGTTTAAAAATTGACTTCCATAAGGCCTATGTCAGTCACAATCAAGACTTTGAATGTGATCACACAGTGGACATAAAATTCAGAGAGAAAAATGACCTAATCGCCATCTTTAGATTACGTTCAGTGGCTTACATGTTTGCCAAGAACTCTTCTCGTTTTCCAATTAAAAGTAATTTTGTGCTTCCTAAAACTCTGATGGAACAAGCAGCAAGAATTCATTTTGTAGGGTCCATTAAAGAGGGTTATTGAGCGAACTTTTAATATAGACTAGAAACATTTTGAAATTATATAATGGCTTAAGTTAATATATTTGGTTATGCTTCTTAATTAACTGTTCTTAAATCATCTAAAAGTAGCCTGTAAAATACAACTTTCAGTGTAATTATTTTCTTTATTAAGGTCATTTTCATAGAATTCCATAACATTGCCTACACTGCCTTTTTTTAGAGTGGAAGAGATCTTATCCTATTGACTTTAAAGTGCCGGAAAAGGTTGTGGTCAAAGATTTGATGTCCAGGTGGAGGGTGGTGAGGCACTGGAACAGGTTGCCCAGGGAAGCTGTGGATGCCCCATCCCTGGAGGGGTTCAAGGCCAGGCTGGATGAGGCTTTGAGCAACCTGGGCTAGTGGAGGGTGTCCCTGCTTATGGCAGGGGGGTTGGAACTCGATGATCCTTTCCAACAGAAACCAAACCATTCTGTGACTCTATGATTATATGAAAAGAGCAAATTTGCTTCTGCTTGTTATCATCTGGACTGATGCTTATACCAAATGATATTTCAAACGATGAGGCAAAGCTAAGAAGGCATCTCACCCTTGCTGTTATACAGTGAACCAGCAACTTTCCAGATTCCACAAGCTGAGGGCCCAAAATTTCAAGTTCCCACTAAAATTCTAGGAATGCATGATCTGACCAGGAAGTTGCAGAATACAACTTGGAATCCCTGCATACATTTTTGTGTTCATGTGTCATATAATACTTGTTTCATAGACTTATTCTTTGTTTTTTTTAAAAAAACCTCTGTTTGAAAAAAAAAGAAAAAAAGAAAGTTTACATATTCCACCTTTATGATTAGAGGAAATGTGAAACTTTGGGACCCGAATACAACTCCTACCAAATAAATAGAATTTTTTTCCATGGTTCCTATGAGAGTTTGACAAGACCTATGGCTACTACTAGGGTTTTTAAGTAATGTTTGTAATGTTCAGCTGTGGAACAATTTCTAAGACAGATTGCTATTATTGGGTTCTAGTACAAAATGTCTCAAAAATGTTCTAAAAGGACCCAGCCTGAATCTTGGCACAGAAAGCACGTTATACTCTGAACACGAAACAAGACATTTTTTCCCACAGCACATTATATAAAAATGAATACTCCAAAAGTAAGAATCTAGAAGACATAAGCACCTGTGAGATGACATATTACTATCTAAGTGATGTAGCAACTGGGCCATTTTATTCACAAAGAAATCCTGTCATAGAATGGAACATAGAATGGCCTGGGTTGAAAAGGACCTCAAAGTTCATCTGGTTTCAACCCCCTGCTGTGGGCAGGGCCNCCTTCTCTTCTCCAAGCTGAACAAGCCCAGTTCCCTCAACCTTTCCTCACAGGAGAGGTGCTCCAGCCTCTGATCATCTCCGTGGCCTCCTCTGCACCCGCTCCAAGAGCTCCACGTCCTTCCTGTGCTGGGGGCCCCAGGCCTGGACACAGTGCTGCAGATGGGGCCTCACCAGAGCCGAGTAGAGGGGCACAGTCACCGCCCTCTCCCTGCTGGCCACCCCTTTGTTAATGCAGCCCAGGACATAGTTGGCTCTCCGGACTGCAAGCACACACTGCCGGCTCATATCCAGCTTCTCGTCCACCAGGACCCCCAAGTCCTTCTCTGCAGGGCTGCTCTCAAGAGTTTTTCTCCCAGTCTATGTAAGTACCTGGGGTTGCCTCAGCCCAAGTGGAACACCTTGCACTTGGCCTTGTTGAACCTCATGAGGTTCTCATGGGCCCACTTCTCCAGCCTGTCCAGGTCCCTCTGGATGGCATCCCTTCCCTCTATTGTAGCAACGGCACCACTCAGCTTGGTGTCACCTGTAAATATGCTGAGGGTGCACTCGATTCCCTCATCTGTCATTGATAAAGATGCTGAAGAGCACTGGTCCCAAGACAGACCCTTGTGGCCAGCCTCCATCCAGACATAGAGTGGTTGACCACAAACAATCCTGTCGAAAGGATAACATTAAATTATAGACAAACATGCATCATATTTTAATTTAGTAATGTCTGTAGGGGGAAACAGTCAGAGAAGTGGTTGTGTCACCACCCCTGGAGGTATTTAGAAGACATGTAGACATGGCACTTAGGAACATGGTTTAGCGGTGGACTTGGCAGTGTTAGGTTTACAGTTTGGACTGGATGATCTTAAGGGTCTTTTCCAGCCTAAATGATTCTATGATTCTATAATGAACTTACCTACAATATAAGGTGAATTCTATATGGCAATATAACCCCTCCAAAAAATCTAAAAATACAAGGAGATAATTTTATCGTGCCCTATGTGAAATTCCAAAATCTACAAAGATTAAATTCAATGTAACTAATATTTATGTTCTTAGTTTCCTTAGGAAATGATAAAAAATGAAAGAATGTAAATTTAGGCATGATTGGGATTATTGCTGTGATGTTATCCATCCAGAACTATACTAATAGTAAATATGGCACTTAGTTACTAGTGAATCATAACTCTGCTGTAGTTTACTGTCCTTTTTGGCTGTATAATTATTCAGGTATTTACCAGGGAAAAATATAGAGAGCAGATAATAAGTAGTCTTTTTGATTTATAGGGAGTTTCAAATCTAGATGAGCATGTTTGGGCTGTTATGAATTACATCAGTGATTTCTACAGGGATCTCAGTGTCTAAACTGAAGCCAAAAGACTTAGAAGTCTGCATCTGGATCAAGAACTTGAAGTTTCAAAATAAGATGCTCAGGGATTGTTTTACAGTCACTTTGGTGAGAATCACCTTTACGTCAGAGGAAATGCTCAGCAACTCTCCCTGTACAAAAGCCCGGCATTTGCTCAGGCAAAAACTTGCTTTGACTGCACTGAGTATTGAATGTGTAAGGATTACAATCTGTATTATGAACTGTGCTGCAGAAAAAGTGCAAATGATAACATTATGGAATGGATCGAAGCCATACTGAAGGTCACATATACGGCTTGGCTATACTGGTGTCATCTCATTGATGCCAGTATCTTTCACCCTAGATGAGGCTCTCATCCAGGATCTCTCTGTTATTTATATGCAGTGGGTATAATGCCTTAAAATGAGATAAAATGCCTTTTCTTCCCAGCTAGCTGCTTTCATATAAAGGCTTACTAATTAGAAGAAATAACTGAAAACATTCAAAACTACACTGGCGTTGCAATTCACAGGAAAACACAGTTCTCTTTGCTTACCGTAGTTTTTTCCAGGCAGTGAAGCAGGTGATGGTGCTGCGTTTCAAAGGAAGAGCCAGCTTTGCTAACAAAGGCCTGTTCTTCTTCGCTGGAGGACTGTTGATACATAGAACTCCGTATTATTCTCATTTGTGAACAAGAGGGCTCTCATCCAAATATTTGATCAGAACTAATCTGGATTGTACACAGCAGCACAACTGCAATGCTTCATCTACATGATATAACCCAAATTATTTTGGACCCAGGTTCTCTTTTGCTTATTTGTTTTTTAATGAAAATATCTTCTTTCTTTTGCTTGCACCTCCTTTTAAATGTTTCCATCTTATGTCTTTTATGCATAGATGGAATGGTACAATTTACAAGTCCAGTCAACGTGTAAGCTTTGAAAGTTGGATCAATGCAAGCTTAAAATTATCATAAATTTCAGTGACAGTAAAATATATTTTTTCCTGGGAATGTGCCTCATTTGGAGGAAATTAAAAGTAGTTGCCCTCCTGGGATCATTTCATAGCACTAAAGAATTTGTGGTATTGGTGCTTACACAAAAATTCATGTCAGTCATCCCAATCTGCTGAGTTTGGAAAGCGTATAGCAGCTGTTACTGACGCAGAATGAAGAATTAAGTAGAAAGCATCCACTGTTTATTAATTGCTTTCATAATTATTCATTAGAAAGCAGAAAACTAAATAGGGGAGGAAGTGGGATAATGGGAAAGATTACAGTTCGACTTTGGGATATTTGAAATCTGAATGGCAATTAAGCTGTTTGGTGTCTTTTTAGTTCAAAGATTTGAGCTCTTTCAAGCAGGAGAGGAAGCGAGGGCTCTGACTGCTCCTCTTTTGTGCTACACCGGACGGACAGACAGCCCCTTCCTCCTCTTCTGCTTAGAGGTTAAAGCGTTCGGCTTTTTAAGATGCATTGAACAGAAAGGGCATAGGGGAATGAAAGCCTTCCTGTATCCCTCAGGGAACTGCCTACATGCCAGAAGATGGCAGGGATTAAGAAACACTGTGTCTTCAGTCTTCCTCAGCTGGCTACAGCTCCGAGCAGCCACGGGGCTGTCTCCGGCAGCATGGGTCGCTGCCGATCCCAGTCCCAGCTGCTGCCCAGGGCTCCCACCGCTGGTCCTGGCTTCCTCAGCAGGGGTAAGGGGGGAATGTGCTTCAGATAACATTAGATTTCATTGGGTTTGAGGTAATCACAAAGATTCTTCTTAGAGCAAAGTAGGTGATTCCAGGGATGGCGTTTCACTCTGCAACACCCCTCTGTGCAAGCGTTACCCCAGAGCTACCTCTTTGCCTCACTGATGCTGAAGCCTGGCTTTGTCACCCATGTTCTGCCTGTGTAAAACCAAATGAGACAAATCCAACCCACCTCCTAAAAGGCAAAATCTCTCTACTTTCTTCATCTTAATTACATCTTCTACAGAATCTGCCTCTAAAAATGTGGGTTACATTTGAATCCAGCATTTCTATCTGGACACTTCCCTCATCTCTTAATACCCTGCCATTGACTCTCATAAGCTTCCATTAACAATAGTAATTGTCAAATTTATCCTTCCTTAATCTACCTCTAAAGATAACATCGCCTAAAGACCCAAGCTGGCTTGCCCTGGTGATGAATAGAATAAGCTACCGCTGGGCTGTCATTAAGCTGTTTCTCTGGGGGTGGAGGGTATGAAAACATTACCTGCTGCAGCTGGTTACTCAGTAAACCATTCCGTTTGCTCTGCATGTAGGCATTAGCACTCCCACTCTTTGCTGCACGAATTCGAGCAAGTCTGGCTTTCTGTGTAAATAGACAAAAGGAAGAGCGTCACTTGTACTAATATCCATTATTCTGTTTATCTAAAGAACCTAATTGGAATCAGCTGGTCAAGAATACCAACATCATAACCACTAAGAGGCTGCATTGCATCTGCCCTCCAGGTGGAGCAAATCCTAAGTTCCTTCCTATTTAAAATGCAAAGTTTTTATTTGTTTGCATGCATCAGCTAATAATACCAATGATTTTGGAGAAGGGATTACACAGATCAGCATGTAAGTGCCTCCTCGATTTTGCATTGCTGCAACTGTGCCACTCTTTATGCCTTGTGGATCAGGAACATGGGCATCCACCTCTACTGATCTCTTTAAAGGAGAAGAAATGCTTCAGAAAAACATAATATTGCAACTTCTGTGAGCTGGTTTCTCAGAGCCTTCTGGGTTTGTAGAGCAGCAGAATGTGATAGTGTTCGTATGCTGTCTCCCAGCTAAGGTCCTGAATGCTCGCCAGGCCTTTTAAAACCTCTTCATCTCTATTGGTATAATCAGCCTTAATATGTGTCATCACTGGTCATAATCTGTCCATAACGTGACTTTTCAGAGACTGCAGGCATCAAATTGCTGTGAGAGATTTGAGATTTCTCAGGTGAGCTTCACTGCTTGTGAAGGTGACTTTCATTCCCGAGTAGATGATGGCTCTCACCCAGAGTAAAAGGTGGCTCATGGGTGAAGGACATTTTGCATCCATGACTTCTGTACAACAGTTAAAAGGCAACATTAGGGGAAAGCACAAAGAAAAGTTTTTCTCAACCAATAATATGGAAAACAGAAGCTTTTAGGAGATTTCTAGGATGACATCTCGGTTCCGTAATTTTTGTGGCTGGTTACATGTATAAGGGGGACTCTGGGTTTATCTTCGTGCGTTGTTGTTTGATTCTGGAAGCCAAATGCTGAGCAGCATCTGGAGTTGAGTGGCTGTTGAAGCACAGGAGACACAGAGAAGAACTTGAAAAACTGAGTTTGATGTATTAGTAGGGATTTTAATATCTGATAATTACTCAGTTGATATTTTCAGAAAATAGAGGGAGCATTACCACCACCACCTCCCACCACCCCAAATTTCTGTGGCATTAAATGTCAGCATGAAATGACTGAGAATCCCTGAATACTTACAGAGGAAAGCAGCCTGGTCACTGCAGCCGCCAGCCCTCTCTGACATGATCAATAATTAACTATGAGGAATGACTCAACACCATGCTGCTTTGCACTCACAGCTGCAAACTCACAGATCTTCTCAACAGCGAGCCAAGAAATTCATGACAGCTACCAGCAAACATGGCTAGAATCTGGCTTATTTTATACATCATGTACTTATTATCCTTTAATTGTTATGAAAGAAAATAAGATGATGCTGTGCATGTGTGCATCACTGAGTCAAAAAGCTCACATGAGAGGCTGATTTTGTGATATATTTGCCACTACAGAATAACACGTTGGTTTGCCACGTTCCTCAGTGCATGCAGCCTTTCCAGCTGTGCAGCGGAGGCACCTTACTCTTGTAATGAGCAAAGCACCTGGATCACCTGCACAGTGCTTGTGCACAGCTGAATCCCTACCTTCCCCCTGTTAGCACTGAAAAGACACCTGCAGCCCCACGCTCCATCACCCTGGGTGGGTCTCCAGAGGCTGGACTGGGGTTAGATGTCCGGTCAGGACTCTTCCCCTGAGCACCGTGGCTGTAAGCCCTGGGCAGCCCAGTGTGCTGCAGCGAGCCACCCGAGAAAGCAACCCGCCAGAGGGGCCTGGGGTCCCCAGGAGTGACCTGAGGAGGGGGGAACGGTTAACAGCTCCCACCTTCTGGGCTCACATGGGCTCCTTGGTGGCACATCCAGGGCCAAAGATGTGGTTAGGGCTGAGTCCTTAGGGATGGCAATTACAAATCCCCTTGGGCAGGAAAAAAACAAGTTATTTTCAAAGTGGAGCTCTTCAGGTGCAACACTGCGTGATGGGCTGAAGGCTGGAGAAGAGCTTTACCTGCACCACAGAACAGTAATGGGTTGGGACACGTGCACTGGGTTATGTTCATAAATATATTAAAGGTCTCTCAGCACTAGTGTTCAGCCTTAGGAGCTCGAGATGCTTTAGAGATGCCTTTGCAGGGTGTCTCATAAATAAGTGATTTCAGTCACAAATTTTTTAGCTGTGGTACTTTTCAGTGTGCTCTTTATACAGGGAGATTAATTAGGTTTAATGAACACACATTTTACATGCATTAGTTATGCATTTCCTTTTAGTGTGCATATTCATTTTCTCTTTCAGTGATTGAAGTAATAATTATGGTGCAGCAGCATTTAATAAAGAAATATTAAAAAAATATAACAGTTCATCAGACTATCTTAATAGATCAATGTGCTACAACACATATAATATGAGGGTTGTACTTTCCATGTGAAGATTTCAAATTGCTTTGCAAATATTAATTTATTGTGTCTTAGAAAGCTTTTGTGAGGTGGAAAGTAATAGCTTACATCTTTCTAGCGGAGCCTCGTTCAGATGGCCTGAATGTACATCATTTACCAAAGAGAAGACAATAAATCTGTTACCAAGACAGGAACCAGACATTGTGGCTTCCATGCTTATACTTCAGCTTACAGAAACAGTCCTGGAACTAGAGGTGTTTACAAATCTGTTAAAGTGATAAGATTTCTTTTCAGCGCGTCTGCCTGATTTATCTCAGAGCCTGGAGCATGAGAAGTCTAGTGACTCCTCACATTTCCTATCAAGGAATCATTAAAAGCTCATGTCAGCCACAGGATTTTAAGGGCTGTGCACTGGGGATTGAATTCCCATGAAGGACATCAAAATGATGGGATGACATCAGGAAAACTGTGATTACAGATGAACTGTATTTTCCTTTAGTCTGCAAACTGCATTTTCTTCCATGTCCAACAGAAAGGGAGTGCTAACAGCCCCTTTCAACTACTGCAAAGCCCTTCCTAACTTTCCCCTTTCATGGAATATCTAGCAAAAAAAAGAAAGGATTAAGTTCTCCTGCAGCAGATCATCTTTGCTGCAAGGTTTTCCCTGTTAGCCATTGAATGTGAAACTTTGATTTTGGTAATTTTTGCATTGCCTAGGACAAAACCAGTGTAGCTGAAATACAGTTATTTTACTGATCCTGATGAAATTCCACCATAATCATCTTGTCTGAAACTTCCTAAAATAAATTGATGATCAGCTCTAATTCTTACCACATTCCTTGTATTTTCACAGAACTTCTCTTTTGAATACATTGCTTTTTTTTCTTTTTTTCCTAGTTTCAAATTCTACAGTGTAGAGGTGGATCCTTGTCTATGGCAGCATTTACAGAACCCTCACAAAGGGAATTCACTGTTATTCTATAACAGCTAGCTCTGGCAGTTTTAGAAATATAAACATTTATTTTCACAAGGTTATAAACAGCACTAAGTATAGTGCTGTGGGGTATTTACAACATCCAGCTTTTAACATTTAAGATGCCCTCAGATGTCCAGCTGTGTTGAGAGAGAGATTTTATCAGGAACACTTTAGGGCAGGGCTTACTGCAATACTGGGAATCATTTTTGGCAAGAGCCTCTTCAATTTGCTGTGCAAGAAGCCTACATAGCCTAGATAATTTAATACTTAGATAGCTTCTGTTGTCTCCTGCTGCTGCTCTCCAGACTATGAAACTATCTTACTGTCAAAGACCAAAAATTACTAATTACTTACCTTGCATTTATTATTTTATTATGATCTTGTACAATTAAAAGATAAGAATTCCTTCCCAGTCATTCTGTGTGTAATGGTTTTGGTTGGTATAGAGTTAAATTTCTTCATACTAGATGGTATGGGGCTATGTTTTGGATTTGTGCTGAAAACAGTGTTGATAATGCAGGGATGCTTTAGGTACTGCTGAGCAGTGCTTACAGAGCCTCAAGGCTTTTTCTGCTCCTCAGACTATCCCACCATGGACTGCGCTGGGGGTGCACAAGAATCTGGGAGGCAACGTGGCTGGGACAGCTGACCCCAGCTGACCAGAGGGATATCCCAGACCATATGACACCATGCTCAGCAATAAAGCTGGGAGGTGTGGAAGCTGAGGGGGAGCTGCTGCTGCTCAGGAACTGGCTGCACATCAGTCAATCAGTGGTGAGCAATTTTTTTTCTTTTGCATCACTTGTTTTTCTTGGTTTTGATTCCCCATCCCCTTTGTTGTTCCCCCCTTCCTCCTCTTTTATTTTTTTTAAATATTAAACTATCTTTATCTCATTCCATGAGTATTTGCACTTTTACCCTTCTGATTCTCTCCCCCATCCCACTGCAGGGGAGTGAGCGGCTGGCTGGTGCGTATGCCTACCGAGGTTAAACCACAACACTGTGGCTCCTAGAGCAATGGCCAGAATTATCCAAAAATCAGTCACATTGCTGTTTACATAATTTTTTGTTTGGCCTTTCATAAATCCATCCTATACATTTGCTTTAAAGTGAAAAATCAAGCCCACATTTTATGCTCTGATTTTCTAATTTTCAGTAATTGCAAATAATTGACTTCAGATTAACTGACATTAATTTATATGATGTCAGCATGCAGCAGAGAAGAAAAATGCTGTTTACTTTGTACATTAATGGATACAGAATTAAATAAGGTTGTGCCTTTCACAATCTATTCAAATTATTGTTCAGTAAATATAAGTTTTACATGCTTTTGTGCTAAATTCAAAAATCTTGGCTAAGTTACTCTGCTAGTTATATTTCTGCAACCCCACTGAGATTAATGGTCTATCTATCTTGTTTAAAGAAGTCATAATGGCTAGCAGGGTTCCCCACTGCAAATGCTCAGTTCTACGCTGACAGTTGCTTTTAAGCAGTTGTTGCAATTTATCCCAGAGCTATTTATATTTATCTAGTAACTAATTATTCATAACTGGACAGATAAATACATCATGCACAATCAATAAATAATAAAGCCAAGCCAGTCTTCAGGATATATTCTGCTATGTAAAGGTGGAAGAGCATGTTCACATGAAAGATTCAGATTGAATTTTATATATTAAGTGAGATTTTGGAGCTGACAGTTGTTCTGTTGAGGAACCATGGAAAGTCACTCTAGGGAGAAAGTGATTGGGCAGCTAAAATTAAGGCTCCTCCTGTTATCAGATAATGAACAGTAATGGGCAGATGGATCCACACTTAGGACTTGCTGGCTAAGAGGATACAAGGCTCTTGCATTCAAAATATGCAGAAAAATAGATGTACGGAAAGGCAGGGAAAGCATCTACCAAGGCATGCTTCATTCAGGGTGAGGAGGACATTGGTGTCATAAGAGCTGCTGCAGTATGTTGGGATGGAGCAGACATCTGTTCCAACAGGGTCGCTATGCCTCCTCCTTTCCATTCCCTCTGCTGTAGTCATCCCAGTGAATCTGGCACTGTGAGGGTCTAGCCATACTGCAACCTTTGATACCTATCAAATATGGAATAGAAATAGTATCCAAGCTTACCTAAACCTTTCATTTTTCTTTCCTGTATTTTCCTTTCCCTCCTTTCTTTTTCTTTTTACATGGATGAGTCACAACACATCTGTCATAACTTTGCCACATGAAGGTGCTGATGGGCAACCAAAATAACTTGTCCACTTGAGGTTGTCTCTAGCTGAGACAAGCTCCATAAACAGATTCTTCAAAACTGTTTCTGTTGTGATAAATCTGCTTGAGAAAAAGGCATAGTAAGACTACAGGGCATAATTAGTTCTGCCCTGAATCCCAGTACCTGTTTTGGATTTTTTATTTAATTATTTTCAGGATAGGCCAGATCCTTGGACCTTTTTATCTGATAGAAGAAAATGTTCTGGTTATTTTACTTTGGTTTTTATTTTAATCTCTTTTTTTTTGTTGTTGTTTCTATTGAGGTCTCTTTTACAACAATGTATTTCCATGGTTGGAAGCAGGAGCTTCCCTTAAAATGCATTCAAAATGAGATAGTACATAAATACATTTCTCTCTTCCATCTCCTCCTGAACATTAATGTGCAGCATCTTTTTGTCAGGGACAAACAAATGGAATTTTCTAATCTTGAATGACTGTACAACACTCCATAATGCATATACTGATGGTCACATGGCTCTCGAACAAACCTAATGCAAGTGACAAAATTTTTCTGCTGAAAATTGCCAGTGCTTGTGGGACTAGGTTTCAGCTCTTCACCTGAGAGCTTTCCCTTGAATTTCCTTACAGCCCAAATGTTTTGCCATTTCTGAAGACGGCCTTGATCAAACTTCTGTACGAGATATTGATGCAGTAAGTTGCACAATTTGAATACCCAACTCTGTCAATCAGATGGGAGCTGTTGTAGCCAGCAGGAGGTACCATTGCCTGTGGGGCTTCATGCTGTGCTCCACGAAACAGCACCTTCTTTGAAGCTTATGTTCTTTGGCCTTAGAGAATAGAAATGATGTTGGTGCCTAGGGAAACTTTTATTTTACAAAACTATGTAAAGCTTCTGTTGTATTGAATGAAGAAGGAATTTCAGACTTCAATAATGTGACCTTTTTACTTGAATATTCTTATAAAATTCAGTAGAAGCCTCCTGTGAAATGCAAGCCGGTACTTCATTGCTAAATATTGCTAAATGTGGACTCTGTAGTACCCAAGAAGCACTTTTTGTTGATTTTTTCTTCAGTCTGTCAAAGAAATATTTAGCATCTCAGTCATTTTAAATTGACAGAGATTAGCTTTGCAATATGAAATATCAGTGAAACACACAACCAGTGCTAAGTTAATGAGACCTCAAAGCCATTTTCTCCAAAGCAAGAAGGGCATAAACACGGTCAGAGGAAATCTCTCGTCCTTACTGTTGGCATTGTTCTGGGGAGCAGAGGAAAAGACGCTTGGTGGGTTTGCCATTCATCACTTCATATTCCTGTTTGAAACATACAAGCAGCTCACTATTTTGCAAGGAGAAAAAGTCAGTTATTAACTCAAGCAGTCTCTGTTCAGGAAGAGATTATGGGGAATATGAGCCAGTCTGACAATCTGATTTTTGCAAGGTATTTTCTAGTGTCCATCTCTTTTTCCCAGGCAAATGTAAAGCAGGCATAGAAAATGTAGTTTCATGACATGCAGTAGGAGACAGTTTCTATCTGAAGCAAGGCTGGTTGTGTCTGCAGTTATTATGGAAGCACATTGATTTCTGGGAACAAGCAGATCTGTTATCCATGAGTGGCGCAATGCTCGGAGGCACAGTAACGAAGCGCTGTGCTCTGGATGATACATACTGTTCTTTCTCTGTCTGCTGCCATTATGCAAACTGAAGTGGAAAAATGCTCAAAAAAACCAATGTAGTTGTAGAAGTGACACATTCTCTGTATGTTCCAGCTGTGGGAGTGGGGAATGCACCGCTGGAAATTGCACATGGAACAAAATGTCATGCAAAAGGATGGGTGGAATTAGCAGGACAGGTAAGGTATAATATTTGGATCACTGAAGCAGCATCTATTTGAGGACAGGTTTCTAGAAAGGTGTGACATTTCTGTGATACACCCGATTTCTTTTATGGCCATTTTCTTCATCTGAGACCATTCTTCCAAGATGGGGCCATTAAAGGGTACGATAGCTTAGCCTGGGCTTATGACTGACTTTCTTGGCCATGTATTTCTGTTTCTCCTGAATTTCAGATATTCTGGGAATGGTATCACTGTGGAGATTTCCATGAAGAGATGAGTCCAAACAGTGACCTTTCTGCTCAAAGGCCAGAAAGAATTAAACATTTTATATCTCTGAACCTGGTGCTGTTGTCTGCACGAAGCAGACGCAGCCCGGGGCAGCCTATGTCCCTTGGTCTGTGTGGGTAGTCCCCAGCCACGGCCTGCCCGCACGCCTCTGTGGCAGCGATCCCGCTCCCCTGGAGACTCAGGACTCCTGAGGAGAGGCCACGGTACCACAACAAACCCAAGTGGCGGCACCTCAGCTGTGGCGAGGCCTTTTGACTGCCACCGGCAGAAGGCGGTGTGTCCCGCCTGCCTTTCAGGGCTGTCTGATCTGCTCTGCCCTGCAGGGTTAGGTGAGGAGCACCGGGACTGGTGTGTCGGCAGTGGTGTGGAAACGAAGGTGGCTGCCCACACTTGGCTGCATCTCTCCTGGTAAATAGTTCTTCCTGGCTCCTGACCTTGCCCGCAGGGGTCAGGGAGGGAAGCTGTCTTGTTGTAGACTTGGTTGATATTTTAGTGGGAGACTCAGCAAAGCAAGGAAGCTGGGAAAAACAGATTTTTCTTTCGGCTTTTCCTGGTAAAGTTCTTTTTTTTTCTGAAGCCTTTTAAACAAACTAGAGCTGAGGAGACAAGTTCCCCAATAGTCAGATTCCCCAGAGACTGAACCTGGGAATTAAACGCATGGATTAGTGAAGCAGGCTGTTAGGGTAGACATTAGAAATCATTATTAGGTTTTTTTTGTTTGTTTATGGGGTTTTTTGTTTGTTTTCCTTTTTTTCCTCAAGACTTTGGTAGAAATAAAGTCTGCTTGAAAACCACAGTAAAATCTTCAGTAGGTGGGACTGCAGCTATTGCCTGAAAATACTAGAACCAGTCTAACAAGTAGAATGGATTACCACAATAATAGATATGTAAACTTTGACAAAAAAGATAAATGAACAGGTTTTTGGGTTTTTTTCCACAAAAAAATTACAGAGTATTTGCATCTAGGACATGGGCTAGGCATGTAGCACATCAATATAGTTGTACCTTTGGTAAGAAACACTCACTTTGAGGCCACACAGCATATAAAAAGTCATATTTTACCTATTGCTCAACAGCAAAAAGGGGAAAAATCAGGAGCTCACCTTTTGTGCCCTGCGCTTGTCTGCCCGTTGGTTCTGGTGGTAAATACGGCTGAAGTTGGAGACAATTACAGGAACTGGCAGAGCAATGACCAGGACCCCACTCAGGGAACATATTGAACCAAAAATCTTGCCAGCAATTGTCTTTGGCACCATGTCACCATATCTGGGTTAAAGAAAACACAATGCTTAGTGAAGACAAAAGCTCTTCTAAGTACTGAATTTCAAGATTTTTACTTCTCTCTTGCAAATAATACTTGCTGCATATAAATAATACTTTATACAGATACGCATAATATACAGCATGCCCAGTGTTGTGCACACGTAATTTTAATTTGAAGCTAATGTCAGGCATCCTGTCCATCAAACTGTGGGCATCTATGTTTTACCTGTTGTAGTCTTCCCAGGTTACCTCTACTGCAATGGAGAGAGAGGGACCTTGCTAAGGAAAAAAAAATATCAGTGTTGAAGGTAAGTCCTCACTCTGTTTGCGTGTTGGAAGAACTCATCACTTTCCATCAGCAAGGTCCTAGGTATACACTCGGTATGTTAGATGCCAAGCTGAATAATCTGTTGTCTCATTTAAGTTGATAATAGTGCTTTCATTTAGGAGGGTAGCACATTTTTGGAACAGGTTGCCCAGGAGATGGTGGACTTTCAACACTTGGCTGACCTCATTTATTGTTGCCTTTGAGTTGGAGTCTGGGCTAGCTGACCTCCAGAGGTTCTTTCTATGGTCTAGCTGAAAGCAAACCCCAAAATCTCAAGACACAGGCAAGCAACAAAAGAAATTCAAACTGCAAATCCTGTTAGGGATTACTAGGGCTACCACCTTTCTATATGATGCTGGGTATTGTTTTGTCCAGAAAGGAAGAACACAGTGCTACTGACGACTATAGAGGTATTCCAGTAACAGCTCATTAAGAGATTTCAGCTCTTTGCACTCTGTAGACTGCCATATTCTGTAAGACAAGTACAGAATTACATACTACAGAGTTTAATAAAGATATGTTACTTTCAAGTACCATTCTGTTTTTAACTTTTCTGGATTTTCAGTTTTTATTAAACTTGGTAGAATGTGAGTTTAGTATGCTTGTGATCAGAGAGACAGCATATTCCATATTGCAAAGAATTTATAAACCGTTAACACAAGAAAAGGTAAGAAATAAAATTGCAAGAGGGGCAGCGCTTGGCAGGTGCTATCTGGAAAAGAGAACCTGTCTGTTCAAATTATGTTCTAAATTATTAATATAGATGGTCTTAATTACAAGATGTATAGAACTGCAAAAATATTAGAAAGAGAGTCACGTTTTCCTTCACATCAACATTCGCACCTCACAACATAGGCTTTTTTGGTACTTTTATTCCTAAAGCCAGAGCTGCCTATCAGCTGTCGGGAATGATGCATGCTCAGCTGTTCTTTCCTTTGGGCAGGGAAGTGGATAAACAACCTTTCAAGGTCCCTTTGACAAATGGGATCCCCGACACCTAACTAACCCCATTTTTTTTTCAGGTGGAGAGGTGAGGTGAGTAGTGGGCATGGGGCCACGGTGGTAATCTTACAGGAAACGTCCTAGAATCAAACCAGTGATAATCATTGCCAGGTTACAGTATTTGTTACTGTTTTACTCATCCTTTCAGATACAATCCAAGTATTTTCTTAAATTGAATCCAAGCGTATCATCGGAAAGCTATTTAAAAGGCAATATACATTTACACACACCTGACACAGCCAGATCTTGGAATGCAGAATTTGCACATGGCCAGTACTGCTGGACAGATTTCTTAAATTAGGTTCCTGAACCTATATTTAGATGTCTGTCACTTGAAATGCTAAATTGTTGAACCTTCAGAAGCTCAGAATGTCACTGATGGTTGCTGTGGACAGAAGGCATTTCTGGCTCTAATTAATTTGGTTTGAAGTTGCTCAGGGATATAGTTCATCCTGTTGATAATGTGACACTATAATTACGTGAATCAAGTGCAGCCCGATGCTTTAGGAGTGGTGACAGGAACTATTAGCTGAGCTGCCCCTAACATTTCAGTGCTTGTGTGTGGACCTACCTACTGAAATGAGGAGCTGCCTTTTCACAGTATTTCAGTGTTACAGGGCAAAATAAAAAAAAAATAGGATTGTTTGATATGTGAAAGTATTTTCCAATGTTTTTCTTAACTTCTGGGCAAAATGACAGGTAGATGGATATACTGCTTATTTTAAAATAACTTGCTTTGGTTATTTTTCTATTTCAGCTTGAATAGCTTGTAGTATGGTGACATTTTCCAAATGTGATGTTGTTTGTCCATTGTTTAGTGCTAATAATATCTTTCACATCATTAATAACTCTTACATAATCAGTTTTTCTCCTGTTGATAAACACTGTGTTGGAGATGTTTAAATAAAATTACGGTCAGAAAAAAATTACTTCCAAGAAATTTGCCTTCCTGCACAGGGTAAGAAATACATTAGTTCTCTTTTGTGAAAAAACGGAGTTTTTACTACATTTACCCTGGTTAGCCTTGCTGTCCGTCGGGACAGTGACACAGATTTCAGTCTAGTGTAGGCATGACCAGAATTGTTGATGAAGTTCCTCCTGCTGGATTAAACATCACCTTTATTTACACCTCATATATCACTGAATGCCACCAGTGGAAGTGAATGACATAAAATGAGGGAAAATTTCTTCCTTTACCCCACCTGCAATTGCTTTATTCCTTGGAAAGTCTAAACTAAAAAAGGACAACTCCATTTTCAGATGGCAGGGTAGCTTTGTGCTGCTTGTATTTCAAAGTGGAAAAAAATACACTTGATCTCTAAAACAAATTCTAAATTCTGCAGCAAATCTGATCCCTTCATTCACAAAGACAAAACAAATACGGAATCTTATTAAGCAATTTTCACAGAGTCACTTTTCAAAAGGGAATTATTTCAAGGTTATATCTGGCACTACCCTGCCCTGTTTGTCTCAGTGCTTTTCAGACTGTAACTGCAAACATATTCTCCTTTATGTGCTTTTTTTTCCCTAGTTGCAGTCTTTCCATAGCTATGTATATAGTCTGCTCCACATATGTCTATTATTGTGGCTAAAGCTCAAGTCAGTCTTTGGGCATTTATGATTCGTACTGACAATCTAATTTTGCAGTGTCAAAAGTGTCATCCCAATATTGTATGCTCTGGATCAGGAAGAAAAAGTGATGTCATACTGATCCCTGTTATCAGTCAGGTGAATTCTGCTTCATTAGCCAAAAAGGGAAGGGAAATGGCTATGACAAACTACATGTGTCAACCAAGTTTTATCAAATCACAGGTCAGAAATGACATGATCAGACTAACGCCTAGGTTTCACTAGATGTAGCCCAGACAGGTCAGACGTGTGCTGTTGCTCGCAGTCCATGGATATCTGTTCACTGAGTGACATCGTACAGGGATGGAGGGTTTTAAAGACATGTGCTTGTCTCAGTTGTTTGTATTCAACAGGTGACAGATCACTTTTGTATATTTGACTCCTTACTGCAAGGGAAGGCAGCAAGCCAGTGGGTTCCTTTGTTTTACAAATGCTGGATCTTTCAGAGTACTGCTCTGAGTAACATGGGCACGATTCCTTATAGATCTGAGGGCATGAAATGCAGCTTGAAAAGCACACAAAAGGCTGAGCTGTTGTAGGAACTTGGGAAACATTAATGTGTTTGTGCTTACAAATGCCCAGTCTGTAACCCAAACATTGCCATGTCAGAGCTTACCCACGGACATCCATCTGCCAAAGCAGTACTGCTTTTCTAACTGATGAGTGGAATGTATCTGATGTTGCATACCCATAATTCAAGAAATCTCAGACAAAACAGGCTGTATTGGTGGCATCATCAGCTATTTATCTTATTGCTGAATCTAATAAAGACTGGTTTTTGATGGCTCTAAGATGGAATACTTCATAAGTCAAAGGTCTGAATTAGAATTAAAACGAGTCATACTTTTTGGCCATTTTTCCTCCATATGAGCAGAGAAGGTCTTTTCTTTAATAAGCTTAACAAATGAGAGGGACAATTCTGCTTCTTTCACTTCTGTTTGTTTTTTTGAACATAGGAGCAATTTTCTCAAGTGAAAAATAAATGTATTTTGGAGGATAAAATAAGTAATCACAGAAATTGTAATTTGAGCAATGTTTTTCCACATGTTCGAGAGATGAGAAAGACGTATTTGGAATAGCTTACTTGGGATAGAAAAATCACCCCCTTCAGGTGACCTCTGCAGCAAAACTCTGAACCTATAGAACATACATATCATAGGAGTAAATCCGGGATGTGCATTTTTACAAAGATCCGATAGTTCAGGCTGATACTGACAGAAACAATTAAGGAAAAAAATTTGTCACTGCTGAAAAAACCTCTCTGCAATAACGCTTACTAACACTAGAGGGCACAGACGCCATTAGAACTAAATGCAAATACAAACCAATTTTTAAACGTGTTACAAATCCTTGTGCCCTCTCCCACCTCCCTCGAATTCATTTACATTCTTTAAAAAAAATATTACATTGATTGAGGTCTGCTGTCTGCTCCCATCTTATTTGCTGAAAAGGAAAGCTAGTAACAGTTTTGTTTTCAAACATGTAGAACATCAGAAAATTATTAACAGAGTTGTAAAATAAATGAAAAGTCATTAAAATTAACTTGGTAATATTTGTTTTAAAAGTAGGGGAATTTATGACCAAAGAACACTGAAAACAGTATGAAATCCATGGAAACTAAGCAACCTTTGTAGAAGCCAGGACGGCACATTTTTTTTCCTGTGTGGGAGACAAATCACATTTCCCAGTGGATTTAGCTTATGCAAGTGGAGTTCAAGCTTTTTGCACCGGAGCTGATTAACAGAATGCTGTCCTGCCTTTCCAGGACAAGGTCTATCCTCTCATCCTCCAGCTGCTTTCTTGCTCTGGGCAGGGAAGGTGCTTTTTCCACCTGGGTGGGGACGATGCACCTGCCCTCTCACCATTGCCTGCTCTCCGGGAGGCGCAGGCAGAGCCCCAGAGGCTGCCCTGGTAAGGCTCTGGGTGAAGATGATCCAGCTGCTCATCAGCCCATGCGTTTGGGCAGCCAGCCACCCAATTGGGCACGCACTCAGGCATCGGCAGAGGGGAGAAGGCAAGAAAAGCAATTCTCAGCCTCTGACACCAACAGTAATCATGATGAATCTGCAGTCTTACCTAGGTCTTAAAACCATCTCATGATTTAAGGAAAGGAAATTCTAATAATACAAAATATTGCTGTTAGTGTGAGATGCAGAACATTACATAGATTATTCCAAATTTTATTCCAGCCTAGGGAGATTCTGCATGGAATTGCAAATAATCTTCTTGGCTGCTTTTACTGCTGCAAAGGGCCTTCTGTTGCAATAGCCCTCTCTTCTGCTCAGTAGTGATGGACGTGGTACCCTCTGGGGTCTGCAAATGTTCCTCCAAGCACAGCCCAGGATGATTGTTCATGAATGATGAAAACCACATCTGCTTCCTGAGTGGCAGTGCTCCCTGAGCTTTCCAGCCGGCAGTGCAAGAGAGTCAAACTATTGCCCCTGCACCTGCCTGAGTTAGCAGTTTCTGAAATACAAAATTTCTAATAACGTTCAGGATTAGCTGCTAAGGATGGTTGTTGTTGTTGTTTTGGTTTGTGGGTTTTTGGTTTTTTTGTTTGTTTGTTTGTTTTTTATGTGCACCAGGGCCATCAGCCACACTCCTAGGTGAAAATGGACTTTTTTCAGAGTTTACGGGCAAAGAGAGCTTCACACAGCCTTTCGCATGGTAGCAAGCTTCTTCAGCACGTGCCGGTGCCCTCACCTTGCGTGGGCCTCACCAGTGCCGGAGCGAAAAGGTGACACTGAGACCTCACCAATGGCTCGGAGGGTCTCCGCACACCAGGGCAGGCATTGGCTTGCGCTTCCAAACCCCTTTTTGAATTTTTTTTTTTTTTTAAAGATGTAATGTCACAGCCTGTTATGGAGTACCTCAGAACTGAGGCTTCCAGCACCAGTTTCTGTGGTGCCATGTGTTGGGTGGGGTTTTATGCTCAGTACAGTGGACGGAGGACTCTAGGTCAGCAATAGAGTCCCACAGGCTCCAGAAAGGAGGAGTGGCTGGTTAAGCCGTGCCTTTGTGCTCATGGCTGTGTGAATAAACTGATCCAAATTAACTCCACAATAAGGCTTGCCGAGGACTAAGCATAGACTTTGCAAGGGACCAAATATCAGTTAACGACTGATAACTTTGAGACCAGTTAAAAAGAGGCCATCAGTGAAGAGTAGAAACTATCCATTTTGAGAGTAGAAAAAGAAGTGCTACCCATAAAACAATGTTCTAGAGATGTCAAATCATATCTGACAATTGCAAAATGGAGTCGTTGTGTAAGTCCGGTGCTGTACACTGTTATGAAGCTGTTCCCTAGAGCTTCCAAGCCACCTGGTGACTAAATGCTGGCAAGTTGACACTAATTAGTGATGCATTGAAAAATTACATCCAACAACAGATAATTTAAATTGCTACTGGTGATAATTTTAAGTAGAATTTCAAAATAAGCATTTCAGCTGTGTTGCCTTAAGGATTCAACTTGTACATTTACAATTTTTAAAGTATTGAAGTTGTTGTTTAGGAGATAACTCTACTTTTAAAACACTACTGTATGTGAATGTGAACTGATCTAGGGCTAGATGTGGAAGAACAGAACAGCGGTAATAAAAATTTCTTCATTTTCTAAAATCATCCTCAGTTGTAAGAACACTATATCTAATTAACACAAATTCATTTGTTACTTTGTTGTGTCACCTCAGAATTTCAAGTCTTTAAGACACCATGGTGATAAGCAGAGAATAAATTCTTGGCTGGATAATTACTCATAAGATGGTACAATGCTTACAGGGAGGATATACTTTTCCTCTGTTACTCAGACACTTTGCATTTTCTGGGGCCTGATGTAGACATTCCCTCTTTTAAATTCTATTTTATGTGAAGCTAAGTAACTCAATGGGGAAAAAAAAAA
>VZTO01008033.1:30166-51913 GCA_013400615.1 Syrrhaptes paradoxus | reverse complement strand
TTTTAAAGATGTAATGTCACAGCCTGTTATGGAGTACCTCAGAACTGAGGCTTCCAGCACCAGTTTCTGTGGTGCCATGTGTTGGGTGGGGTTTTATGCTCAGTACAGTGGACGGAGGACTCTAGGTCAGCAATAGAGTCCCACAGGCTCCAGAAAGGAGGAGTGGCTGGTTAAGCCGTGCCTTTGTGCTCATGGCTGTGTGAATAAACTGATCCAAATTAACTCCACAATAAGGCTTGCCGAGGACTAAGCATAGACTTTGCAAGGGACCAAATATCAGTTAACGACTGATAACTTTGAGACCAGTTAAAAAGAGGCCATCAGTGAAGAGTAGAAACTATCCATTTTGAGAGTAGAAAAAGAAGTGCTACCCATAAAACAATGTTCTAGAGATGTCAAATCATATCTGACAATTGCAAAATGGAGTCGTTGTGTAAGTCCGGTGCTGTACACTGTTATGAAGCTGTTCCCTAGAGCTTCCAAGCCACCTGGTGACTAAATGCTGGCAAGTTGACACTAATTAGTGATGCATTGAAAAATTACATCCAACAACAGATAATTTAAATTGCTACTGGTGATAATTTTAAGTAGAATTTCAAAATAAGCATTTCAGCTGTGTTGCCTTAAGGATTCAACTTGTACATTTACAATTTTTAAAGTATTGAAGTTGTTGTTTAGGAGATAACTCTACTTTTAAAACACTACTGTATGTGAATGTGAACTGATCTAGGGCTAGATGTGGAAGAACAGAACAGCGGTAATAAAAATTTCTTCATTTTCTAAAATCATCCTCAGTTGTAAGAACACTATATCTAATTAACACAAATTCATTTGTTACTTTGTTGTGTCACCTCAGAATTTCAAGTCTTTAAGACACCATGGTGATAAGCAGAGAATAAATTCTTGGCTGGATAATTACTCATAAGATGGTACAATGCTTACAGGGAGGATATACTTTTCCTCTGTTACTCAGACACTTTGCATTTTCTGGGGCCTGATGTAGACATTCCCTCTTTTAAATTCTATTTTATGTGAAGCTAAGTAACTCAATGGGGAAAAAAAAAAGAAGACAATTTGATCTTTGCTCCTGCAATTCTGACTTACTTCCCTAAGAGAAAATGTTCCAAGGTCTTTGCTCCTAAAAATCAATGACTTGTATTGCTTACTTAGTCAGCACCTAATTTTTCAACAGTTCTTTTGTCAGTGCATGCGCCCACACACAAACACATATATAGGATGAACTGACCAGCTCTTTCAAGGCTTAGAAATTAACAAAAGAATCCCAGTAACAGGTCAGACCAAAGCTTCACCTAGCCTAGTGTTCAGTCTCCAAAATTTAACTTGAAGCAAACAAACATAGGGAAAAGAGTAGGCTAAATACACATGGTAATATCCTTCAGTCTCCAACCACCTACAAATAACTCAAGAGGCACCAGACTGTAAAATCCTTGTAGTTATAAATCCTTAGTGGATTACACATCCATGGGCTTTATTTTGTCCCCTTAAATTTCTGCACATTTTTGGCATTCACATTGCTGTTTGGCAGCTCCTTGGTCAGTGTTCTCTTGACTGTTCTGACTGTGGTTCCTTGCTTTGTGTGATGTCCCCAACCAGCTCCTTGTATTCAAAAAAGCAGCTGGTGGGTAATCTCTAGCCACCCCCCTCCTGTTACTTTAGTATAGGTGTTCTCCTGCCTATTTACCTTCTCTCTTTTCCAGCCTGACAAGTCCTACTCCGCTCGTACAGAATCTGCTCCCTAAATCTGATCATCCCGTTTGCTCTTTTCTTAATCTTTTCCAATTCTTTTATAAGAAAGAAGAATAATATAAGAATTTATAAGAAAACAAGGCCAGAACTGCATACAGTTTTCAAAGAAGAGGTATGGACAAGTTCAGAATTGCTTATTTTTTCTGGTGCCAACTTGGACAATAATCCATTATTATTCAACATGTTAATACATGATGTCTCACCCTTGTTAATTCTCTGTCCAAACCTTTATTGGTGGGACCTGGTAAAATTTGCATTACTTCCCAGATCCCTGCCACTGACAGAGGAAAAGCACCTGTTATGCTTCTTGCACAGCATGGGAATTTTGATGACTGTCATGACATAACCCTTACAAAATGATAGCACCAACATTTAGGTTAAAAGATATGCATCTTTGTTTGTCCTGTGAATATGAATTTTTAGGGAATTTTTTGGGGGGGGTTTGTTTTGGTTTGTCTTTTTTTCATTGTTCTTTTAGAAAATCCTTTCTTGGGAGAACCAGACTGAAAAGGAACAAAAAGTTGAGAGTCAGTGTTTTACACATCGTAGAGCAACAGGACCCAGGATAAATGCACACCAATCCCAAACACTTAGGATTTTAAATAAATTTATGCAGAAACAATAGAGTATAAAGAATTTCCAGCAGTTCCTACTTGAGACATTAACTGGAAGCAACATGAACATCAGGATCTAAAAAGCCCCACCTTCAAAAGTACCAGCATCGCTAGCCACTCTTCACATTAAAGGTTAGGGGTGAAAGAGGGGTAAAGCCTAGCAAGGAGTGAATAAAGATCCCATAGTACAGGTAGTAAACGACAGTCATGTGAGATTTATTGACTATGCCAAGGTTGGCTGCAAAGGGAGTCCAGCTGCAGGCTCCACTGATTCCCAGCAGGATGGACGATGGTTTGACACATCCTCCCTGGAAACGACTCCAACCACAGCTGCTAAATTTCACTCACCTCCCACACCTGCCCTTGGCTTGTGGATGCTCTATGTTCTCTCAGACACCTCAGGAGCACACAGATGACGACTAAACCACATGTTTCTGCAGTCTTCTAGGAATGCACTGGTGAGTAAGACATTTCAGCATCATGACTAAAATTAGGATTAAGCTGTGAAGGATGGATTTCAGTGCAGATTCAAATGCACCTCTCTGAAGACCAGGGGTATGTCCTGATGCCCTACTTTGCTTCAGTGGAGTGGAGGGGAGAATTTTCCTATTAGCAATGTGATTAGGTACATTCTGGGTCCAGTGTTCATCCCAGAAATATTGCTGAAAATTTCATGTTATTCATTTCTCCTACAGATTTTCTTTTAGTTGCAATACTTGTGCTAAATAGCAGCAAAGTCAAAACAAAAACATTGATCTGCCAATCCATTCCTAAATTTCTCTTGAGTACATATTAGCCATCAGGTCAAACTGTTCCAAGTATAAATCCCATTAACACTAGAAAAGCCCTGTGGAAGTTTGCAAGGACAGCCGTGCCGTTTTTTGTGACAGCTACTGGGCACAGCACTGAGATCAGTGAGCTGGTTTTGCTTGGGAGTCGAATCCAGCTGCTCCCACATTCAAGAAAAACTCAGACTGACAGAGGTTTTGGTTCTGCTGGCTTTAATGCTGTTCAGCACTCTAATGGACAGAGCAAGATCTAGGGATGATTCCCAGAAAATTCAGAACTCATTGTTCTGCTTTTTTTTCAGTGAAGTACAAAACAAAGTACCCAGTCTGCAGTATGGATTCTGACTAAAAACATTCTGGTTTATCTTCCACATATTTAGTCCCATTAGATAACACTGGAGTTTAATACGTTAAAATACTGATAGTAAAACTATTTCAAAAGTGTTCTTGATTCCAATATTCTTCTATATTCTAATAAACAGAATTGTTTCCTTCTCTTTAATCCGAGCTCCCCACCCTCCCAACTTTCTCTTTGCTCCTTGTTTTGCTTCAAATATTTTCACCTCATTTGAAAATAGGCTATTGTGTCAAACTGAGCTCTGGCCAGTTAGGTCAAGCTAATTTTGTGTCTGCCAACACAACCACCAATGGGTCAGCATTATTTTTACTTTCCTCCAGGCAAAGCTGAAAAACACAAAATAGCTCGTGCTGGTGTGACACTGCGACTGGCCTACGTCCCTAGAGATCTCTGCCGGATACTGAACACTTCAGTTAATTTTTCTCTAATGATAACTCTATATCTGTTAAACAAAGAGTAAAAACTACTCTAGTATATTTTTATGCACACACACATATATTTTTATATACATATACAAGCACTCAGAGAAGACTAAGAACTTTCCCTTTAAGGTAATAATTCTTCCTTTGTACAACTTCTGTACACTAGAAGATTTAACACAGTCCAGGATCTTAATGTCCCTTTCTAGCTAGTAGCCAAGAGAGCAGGAATTTTTCTGAGAACATCTACTGTTATTTTGCCTCAGAAATTCAGCTCTTTTCTCCTTCATGACATTTTTCATGCCCTTCTATTTAGAATACAGTTGAGGAAACACATCAGTGGAAGTCAGCAGCTGCAACAGACTATTTACTATTTTTTTCTCTTGGTCTAATTGTCTTTTTTGCTGTTTTCCTATTTTCAGGGATTTCTGAGCTTGCTCAGATAAGTCTGGGAAAAATGAAACAATTCACATACTTCAAGTCTAGCAAAACAAAAGCCTCTTCTGAGTTCACTCAAGGCTCCTCACAACTCAGCTTTCCATCAGTACTAAATCACCCCAAACCTTGAAAGAAGGAGGCAATGATATAGCATTCAATCCTCTTAAAGTTTCCTGGCAGAGTAATTCGTTTCAGCTGAGCATAGTTATATCCCCTTTCTTGCAAAGAAATGGAAAGCCTCTGTGAGCTGCTCTGCCCATGGACAGCTTAACCCTTACCCTCCCAGCTGCCAGGCACTCCCTCTGCAGACTGTGAAAGCTTGGAATTACATAGTTTATATACTTCAAATAGGGAAATTTGCAGTTATTACACATGAGAAGTGTTGGATCAATGGTCAGGAGACTAAAGTCCTCTTTTCATCAGATTGTGTGGTGTGGACTCCGAACGCTTCACCATACCAGCTTTGAGTCTTGACACAACTTTGAATGGTAACTTTGGATATGGAAAGGTAGCAGCATGTTACAAAGCAGAAATGGGTTTGCCTCCCTCTGGCAGTTCTGACAGTGCGTTTTGTAATGTGACCTCTTGTGTGCTAGTCATTGGACTCAAGCCACCAATGAATCTCTCAACGTAAGCAAACTGCAGTGACATGGTAATGACTTTCTGTCACTACTGTCCCATTCCTATTTGAATTCATGTCCCATAATTGAAAGGTTCTATATCTCACTACCAATCCTCTCACTCATTCAGACGTAATGCTTCGTGACGCTGACCATTACCATTCTTGTCACAGGTAGTCAAGAAATGGATTTTCCATGTGTTTTATTCATTAAAAAAAAAATAAATGTCTCCCTCTCTGTTGCATATGATATTTAAAAACTGGCCAGAGGCCTCTCAAAATCTAACTTTTTAGTGGTCACTGATAACACTTGAATTTTCCCATGGATCCCTCAGAAATGGAGCTTCTGGGCCACTACACGTCCTTTCACATTATTAAATGCTGTAAATTTTAAACTCTGTAAATTTTCAGTGTTCATTAGAAAGTCTGGAGCTTTGTGGAAAATTTTCCAGACACCCAATGGTAAAAGGAAGGATTTTGGAAGGTCATGTGAGACTTCTCTGCCCAGAGAGACATAAGTATAGATACTCCACATGCGTACTCCGGAAATCATGCTACAGGGAATGCTGGAAAGGGATTTTCTCAATCTCTTCCCATGCAGCCTGTGCTTCATAAAACGCTTAAATATTCAGCAAGCCAAGCCTGAAATTTGTGACTGTTTTAAGTGAACAATCAAACCATATCTACAAGAGGTCTTGTAATTTTTTAAACTAATTAATTTTCATTTTGTAATTATGACATGGAGAAAAGACTTTACCCACCAATAATGAGTAAAACTTTTGGAGACTGGAGCTTTCATGGGGAGGTCAAATCCCTCATGCAGAAAATATTTTTGATCCCAGCTCTCCAGCAGTTGGTTTGACTGCACTAAACGTCAAGGAAGAAAAGCCTTATCCTATTCTATTCTATCCTCTTCTTCAGGTTTTGAGAGACAAGCTTGTTTCACTGAAGATGATGGCTCAGTATGTATTCCTGGGAGATGCAGCCCTCCTTGTAGCATGGATCTGGATTCTGTGAGGGAATGGGAATTCAGTCCCACAGCACTACTTTGGCTTTTTTCTCACCAATTGGATTACACTGACCTTCACCAGAGGGCAGACTCCACTTTTAGGTGTCTAATGCTTCCATCGTTATTTGGCACAGCCTGTGTGCAAATCGTTATGCCTAATAATTAGATACTGCAGTGCTCAGGGTTGTGACACGAGACTTTCTGAATCATTAATATTATGCCTCTGCTGTAATTCTTTCCTCTTCCAAAGGTTGTGTGTCATGCTCAGAGAAATGCTGTGGTATGTCAGATATTGGCATTGAAGTACTGCAAAAGTTGCCTTTTCAGTAATGATTTCTGTGCTGCAAGTAAGGGCTCCTCCTGCTTATTCCCCAAACCTGTGACTGCCGAACAGACTGAACTACACATCAGCTTCCTCTGACCTACCGTGAACCTTTACAGTCACACTGTTAACTGAAAACACTATAAAGCAATATGCTGCAGATCGTTTATCTGGCCTTGCAGGCTGTGTTTTGGATGCCTTGATGAAAAACAATACCTACGAAAGTAAAGCTCCTCCTGCCCAGCACTCTGACCATGGCTGAAAGATTATTTCCTGAGCCACTCTCTCCAGCTTGACCTCAAGGTCCACAGCAGCATCAAAGAATTATCTAGGAGTCTCTACTTGTCTCCACTTTAAGTATCACTATATTAGATGTATTTATCTTTCTGTTTGTCAAAATCATTCTGGAACTCTAAGCAATATATAACAACCCTCATGTTCAATTTTGCCTGGGCCATTCACTGAAAATTTTGTCCTTGGTTTTTAAATTCCTGCTCAACCTTTTGGTTCAAACTGTGGTTCTTTTATCTCTACAGCAACAGGAACAATTTCACGAAGGCTGCCAAACCCTCTCCTTTTTATGCATTTTCAATTAGTTTTGCTTCTCACCGAGTACAAATCTCCTTTTAGAGATCTTTATATAGCAAGCTTTCTGTCCTTTTCTGTTTGTTGTTTTCAGTGTGTCAAACACTGCTTCTCTTCCTTTTCTCCTTGACTTTCTTACTGTAGGTACTTTCTTGTTAGTGCCCACATTATAACTGCACAGCTTTGGGGATGGAGCTGGCATCCTGGGAGAAGAGAGTCAATGCCGCAGTCCCGGTGCTAAAGGATTGTATACCTCAGAACACTGCTTCTCCAGGAACGGGACTGGGGCTGCCTGGCAATTTCCCCTTGGGTCCCCACTGATCTTCATCTCGTACGGAAGCCGTGTGACTAGGGAACGCATGGATAAATGACCTACTGGCCTTTAGCTGTTGCATGGTACACGAGGCAGAGGTATGACTGGATGTCACTGCTGTGGATGTTGTATAGTGTTGAACACACTTAACTCCAGGAGTGACTTCTTCTCCCGTGGGAGGTGGGAGTTGGTGTCTCATGATGGCAAGAACTCTTAAACTGACTCTTAGCCCAGAGGTTTAGCACGCCAGGTTACTGTTGTCTGAAAATTATAAATGTTCAATTTTTTCAAGGGTAATTTTTTCAAAAGTAATATTTTCAAGTGAAGTGTGACTTCTGATGAGGACCAGATTCTGGCTTCTCCACTTGCAACAACAGTTTCATTTACTTCAGCAGGGCTTTGTTTATGAGTACTTGCTCTCAGCTGTATCTGACTTTTGCAATCTGGCTCACAACCTATATCGGATTGCAGAGGAGACCCCCATCGATGCTGGTGTTAATGCTGTTTCTTGTGATGATAAGGCACATTATTTAATTAGGTAATTTGCATAATTGCTATTAATTTATCTTCTGCAAGAGACCTCCCCATTTTCTCCTCTCTGTTTTCAGAACATGCTCTACTCTCACGTTTTTCCTGGTTCCTGGCACCCTGCTTAACTCCACCTGGTACCACACCAGAGGTTCTCCTTGGATCTCTGCTGTGTCTCTCTTTTCAATACTGCTTTTCCCCACAGCTGCAGTTGCAACACCCATCTTAGGGGAAGAGATTGCTTAGAGCCAGCTGGAAAGAAGGAGAGGAAGCAGGTAAGGCATGGATTTACTCCACTGCCACACCAAAAACGCAAAGCAGTGGGCCATACTATTCTCAACTTCTTTTTCATTTAAATACTTGGGATTCCTTCTAGCACTACAAAAATGGAATGAATAATAATTTTCATAGAAAGAGTAAAAATATTTCAAGCATCTGAGACTGAATAATCACATGGTCTTATTACCGTGACTCCTGTTGTACTTGTTGGCTTGTCCTCTAGTGCACTTTAGATTATCCTTCACCCTGCTGGTAAACCTGGACTGTGAGATCTCAGTTAGTTGTGGTGGAGAGCATAGATTAGTTCTGGGTGTTAGACACCTAAAAAGCCACTAAGTAATTTTTCATTGTTTTCAAAGTAGGGCAAATTTTGGTTGTAAATATTTTCTTTTTGCTCATATGTCAGATAGTAATTCAAGCCCTCTCTCCAGGCCTTTCTTTCTTTAATGTGCTCATCAATATTATCCACTCAATGCATTTGCCTTCGGAGCTATTTTCTGTTACCAACAGTATGTCTTTAATAAGTAGGCATGCAGGTACATCATTGGCCTGTTCCTCTTTAGAAGGAGTGAGAAGGAATGGAGAAAAAATCCACAGGAGGCACACTCTCACAAGAAAGAAGACAAAACACCAAATTAATGGAAGCTTCTTAGGGAATAAAGCAACAATTCCCGTCTATGCCAATAATTAGAACACAGCTGAACAGTACTTTTTCCTTCTGATTTTTTATTACTCCACTTTGCTTTTCCCCTTCTCTTTCCAGCCTAAAAATGCTCCATCTGTCTAGTAGTCTCTGATCCTCTCAGTCATAAGAACTACTGTCCAGACATTCAACCTCAAATTTCATCAAGGCCTACAAGTTTTGGGATCCTGCCTTCACATAAACCTGTGTATCACCATATGTGTGACACGAGGACAACCTCACAAAGAGAGTGAAGAACAAAGGACATAAGGGAAGAGAAGAAAGTGGTGCCCAGGGACATGGTTCCTCAGGAATTATTATAGACTTGTCTATGAGGACAGCCATCCATGTGGTCCTCCCACTCAGTATTCAGTCCTGTGAAGGTTAGGTGGGGGAACCAAGTGGATGTGTTGGTCACGTTTTCAAGAGGTTTATCAGCCTGAGGTCAATGCTCTGCTGGCATAGGCCCCAGGCCAGGACTGGATTTCATCCCATCAACTCAGAGGGTGGGCAGAAGAGATATGCAACCTGGTGGCTGTACCCCCAATATGTTTGCTTCTTGGTACTGCTGGTATCCCACAGGGACAGGGGCACTGCTTCTGCTCCGAGGAGGGGATGGTCTGTGACCCACAGTGGACAACATGGACCACACTTTGGGGTGTGGTTACTGGTGACTGGAAGGCAGTGACTCAGCTCATCTGCATCCATCCTGTCCTGTCATAATAATTATACAACTATTGAAAATGAGAAATCAAACAAAAACAGTCAGTACGGTTAGTTTTCTTGAAAAGTGTGCAAATGAAACAGTGGTGCCAAATCCCTGTTAGTACACGTGTTTGCTGCAATAAGAGGACTAAGTCCTAAATAGTTCTGAAGAAACACTAAAGACAATCAAAACTTCATGACAATCCAATTAATTGATGCATTTTACCTTGTAGTTAAGGGATTGTGCAGATTTACTTCATCCTTAAAAACCCCCCCACCTTAAGTAGTTTATAAGCCTATAGAATGTATCATTTGAAAAATAAATCAGAATTTGGTGTAAAACAGGTATAATAAATGCTGTTGTTCTTCCAAAAAATCTTTTGGACATGTCAGATGTAATTACATTGATACTTATTGTATGCTGTTCCCATAAAGGGGATAAATTTGTGGAGGTCATGTACTGCATTCTATCTAGCCCTTTTTACTCTGCTGAGCTGTACTCAAGAAATGCATTAGGGCTACGGGGTAGCTCTTGCCAAAGGCCGAGTGGCACCATAAAAAAAGAACACTTAGCAGTGGAGACTTCATTAAAGTATTTCTCTCTTCCTTTTACAGACAATAATTTTGCTTTGTTGGAGTAAAAATCCTGCTGTTACACAGTCAATGATGCTGGTTTTTGTATCCTAGTCTCTCAAGGGCTCAGGGTAACAGTCATGGAAGCCTAACACAATCTCTTTTGTCCTTCTTCAATGAGGAATGCCCTAAACCCCCACTACAGATCATATCTGTAGTATCTGAGGAGGGCCAGAGCAGCTTAAGAAGAAAGAGAGGGGTATTTTCCCAGCTGAAGCCAATGCAAAGGCAATATGTGTGCCCTTATGTGTACTGTCTGATCTTATTCACTGAATTAGCAAGAGCAGAATTAGACCCATAATACTCTCTCAAATCGTCAGGAAGCAAATTAGGGCTAAAACTACTGATAACAGCCTGTTTTCTTTAAAAACAATCTGCACATGAGTTTTCAGGAACTAAATGCAAAAAACATTTGTAAGCACTATAAGAAACTATTTTTGAGTTGAAATTAACTAGGAGGATAATTCCATAATGACCAACAATTACAAGTTTGTGTAATGAGTGTTCTATAAGCTCTGGAGATAGAGCCTCCTCTGACTTCTAATACAAAAACATATGATTTATAAAGCAGAGCTTTGAAATCAGTGTGACAGGGAACCTAAAACAGAGCTCTTTAATTAAGGCAACTTTCAAGGTAGTGAAACAAAAAGTTTTGCTGTGACATGGCACTACATGAACACTGTAGACGAAATTCTAACCTCATTTAGAGCAATGAATCCCCACTGGAATCAATGAGCCAGTACTACAGAAAGAGAGGTTGTGAATTTAAGTCTGAAAGTGAACGTCTGTGATCTGGAGTCTTTCAAATAAGACAGCAAATAAGCTCCCTATTGTTGGTCATGAGGATTCATTACTGTTGCAAAGCTAATACACTTGAGTACTTATAAGTACTCTGAGTGCTTTTAAGTACTAATGTACTTATAGACAGAGATGAAGGCAGTGCCTACGCTCCAAAAACCTTACCAGAGCTTACAGAGAAAGCAGATGAAGCCAAATGGAGAAAAACCTGAACAGGAGTTAAAGTACATATTGTTACTTATATGATTTTTGAGACTTGTTTTGTAATGGGAATGCTCCTTTCTGTCATAAGAATGGTGGGACACATGATGTACAGTTGCATAGACCTTCAGCTGGATTATGTCACCTCCCTTTGGAATTCTATCTGAAGAATTTGAATTGGAGAGCTCTCAGTTCTCAATGCGTAGTTGAGCCATTTCCAAAGACTTCAGGGTAAGTTCTTTCTCATCATCACCTGAAAGCCTAGGCAAACTCAAGTACTCAAACATGGAGAGCTAAAACCAGAAGAAATGAATCTCAGCCCATACATTTATCTTCTCAGAAGCAATGTTCAAGAAGCTCAGAGACCAAGGATGTTGTTCTCTAGAAGTTCCTCAGACTCCCTTTCCAGCTGTCAAGATCAAAAATGTTTCTTCTCAATAGATCAGTAAATATTCAGGGGAATAAAACTTGACTTTTTCCCTGAGATGTACAGACTACTTCAGTTGTTCTTTTTTTTCTTCTTATTTGGCTGTGTTTGCCTGTCAGTGCATGCATACTTGAGCATGTGTAAGTGCATATGTATTAACCAATTTTGGCCAGACTTTTTAAGGAGTCTAATGAATAATATATTTGCTTTTCATTAAAAAGTCTGATATTTGTGGTTGGAGTATCTAATGCCTGGTGACAGAAATTATACTTCTGACTTTGTTTTTAGCTTACAATTGAGGTTGTCAGGTCATTTCTAGTCTAAAGATATCCTACTTCTTTTTTATTGTAATTTTTTTATTAGTCTGCCTTAAGCAATGGAAGATATACTTCAATATTTCGTGTTTTTGGTCTATTAAGATACACATGCTCTTCTCCCTTTCCTTTTCATTTTATATGCTCATACATTTTTATGATACTACTCTAAAGGATTATCTGTAAATCAGATCATGCTCAAGTTTTATATTAGTATGTGCTAAACATTATAGAGAAACTGCTCAAACACACCAGAGTGGAAACTCTTTACTGAGAGGTATCTTACTGGGCATTTCATAGGTCTCTAATCTCCATTAGCCTAAATAAACAATCACAACCCACACAGAGCAGCTAAATCCAGGACTGGATTGCTTACTGAGGTAGAAAAAATAATAATGTTTCTGCAAGTAGATGTTAGCAAAGTCAACAGAAAATCATATACATCAGTAGCATGTTGTCCAGACATTGAAGTATTTTCTTCTTATCCCTCTACTTGCCAAAGTCGTATTTAAAAGAGAATAAAACATAAAGCACCACTTCACTTACAAGGGCAGCCTGTATGCTCATCAGCACTCAGCTCAAATGATTTCCTTCAGCAAACAATGCTTTAGTGAAAAGCAATGCCACTTCTTAAGCAGTTGGAACAATTATTCCAGGCTGAAAATATTATAGAGTGGGATTTCTTTCATGATCTGAGATGCTGGTCTCTCTAACTGCTACTCTTTTTATAAAAAGGACCCAGAGCTAGCCCCTGAGAAATGAAAAATGATGATGTGAGCTGAAAGACACCAAAGGAGGCTCCTGGAGATCTTCAGTGGCTTCCTGTCATACCCAACACAGATGTGCTGCCCGTGTTGATGTAAGGGATGGCACAACGACTGCTGGGGCCTGCAGGGTTTGCAAATCAGAACTGTCTGCAGAGGGCAAGGCTGCCAGCTGCACTGGTTTGTGTACCCATGGATACAGGCACGTTGCTAATGCGTCTTCGGTCTACCCAATTCAGGCAGCGTTTACAGCAGCAAGTTGTTTAGAATACCGGTCTGAAGAGAAAGAAAGGGGCAAAGGAGAGGACAGAGTGCTGCTCCATCCTCTACCAGTGGCTCACTGTGTGAAACGCTTCCCTAGGCCACACTCACACTCTGCACTCTGGCCTGTCAGGTAATGGCAACAACTCACCCAGCAGCACCTGAATGAGGCCTTACGACAGGCAACGAGTGTGGTACCAAATTCCCTCTGTTTCACTCTGTCAGAACTTTGGCAGAAGAAGGAATACCAAGGAAAATGAGAGCCTGCTGGCTCTGGGAGTGAGTGTGGAAGGAGAAGGAGAAGGCTGAGATACTCAGTATCTTCTTTGCTGAGTTCTTTACTGGCAAAAGTGCCTTTGCAGCGAAGAGCCTGTATGTCTTGATGGGCAAGCTGAATGTGACTCAGCAGTATGTTCCTCCTAACCGCATGTTGAGCTCCATTACCAGGAGTTTAGCATCAGGATAAGTAAAGTTACTACAGACATCTATCCAGCGATTGTGAGATTGCCTCTGGTGAACTGTGTCTGATTTTGGATTTCCTGTTGCAAGGGATACATTGCCAAACTGTCAGAGGGCAACCAAGATGTCTAGGCTGTGGAGTCTCTTTGGAGATGTTTGGAATTTGACTGGACAGGACATCAGCAGTGTGACCTAACTTCAAAGCCTTGTTTTGAGCAGGCTGGACCAGATGACCTCCAGTAACATTTTTTTCCACAATTCTATGATTATGTAAGGAGCCAGCAGCAGGTGGACTCTCAGCACTCTCCTTGGGTTGAAGTACCATGAGATACATAGTCTGTGTATGATCTATTTCCCCTCCCTTTCCTTGACTTCTCTTGTACTTGCTACAACTCTTGAGTTGCTACAAGGTTTGAGGTACCTCATCCCCAGAGAAAGACTGGTTTGTATTTATAGAGCAAACATAGAACACCTATTTACGCCCACTGGGGATATTGCACAAATAATAAAAACTCTTTAAGACTGCAAAAAAGTTAAATTTTGTCCAAGAAATTGTAACCCTAAACAATCCAAGGCAGCAAACATGCTTACTTAGCATCAATATTGTATCTTCACTTTTGCTCAGTGTCATTATAAATTTCCCCCTCCACCCCCAAAATGAAGAACTGCTATTGCTTAACATTCAGAGACTACTGAAATACGGATTGGGCTAATAGCATTTGTGAACTGTTACCCTGTTTTTTTCTCGCTCCAGGCTAACTTTCCCAGCAAGATTCTAAGATGAAGCAGACGATGTTACGTGGTACTCAAATCATGACTGGTGTTTTTAAATGAATTGCTGAGTTCCCCCTGATTTAATTTTTCATTTAATTGTAAGCCGCCTTCTGCAGCTTTTCCGTAGCTCAATACATTTTTTTTAATACCTATATTTATTTACACTGTGTATCATAAGGCTTTGATGTATTTTATCTAAAGAATCTCTGCACTACTGGATATTGCAAGGGTTTGCAAAAAAGTTTGTTCAAAAGTGTAGTCAGACCTTCATTTCTGGTAAATGTTAGGATTTGTGCAAGGTATTAAAAGACAGCCAAGCTTGTGTCTGCAGGCTACATAAGATCCAATAGGACTTACCTGGGCTCAGTGCCACCTGAACATAGCTAAATTCTGCTTCTAATGCCACAAAATACAGTCGTATTTATACAGCGCTGGAACACCTAAACTGGCTTCCAGGCATCACTTGGAACTCAGAGTATCAGGAATGTGGTGGGTTAATCTTGACTGGCTGCCAGGTGCCCACCAAACTGCTCTATCACTGCCCCTCCTCAGCGAGACAGGGGGAGACAACAGGGTGGAAAAGCTCATGGGCCAAGTTAGGGCAGGGGGACTCCTGACCCTTCCACCTCCCCAACCTGAGCAGCACAGGAGGATGGCGAATGGGGACTGTGGTCTGTTCCTAACACTTTGTCTCTGCTCTTCCTTCCTCCTCACATTCTTTCCCTGCTCTGGGGTGGGGTCCCTCCCATGGGCTGCAGTTCTTTACGAACTGCTCCAGCATGGGTCCTTTCCACAGGGGTACAGTCCCTCAGGAACAGTCTGGGTCCCCTGTAAGCCACAGGAGGCTGCTCCTGCGTGAGCCCTACATGAGCTGCACCTTCCTTCAGGGCATTTCCATCTGTGTGGGGGGGGGTCCTCGATGGGCTGCAGTGTGGACACCGGCTCCACTGTGGTCTTCCATGGGTTGCAGGGGGACAACCTGCTTTGCCATGGTCTTCTCCAGGGGCTGCAGGGAAATTTCTGCTTTGGTGCCCAGAGCACCTCCTCTCCTCCTCCTTCTCTTACCTTGTTTTCTGCAGGGCTGTTTCTAATTTTTCTCACTCTCTCACACAGATGCTGTGCAGCATGTTTCACTCTTTCTGAAATACACTGTCACAGAAGCACAACCAGCATCACTGAAGGGCTCTGCTTTGGGGACGAGTGGGTCTGTTTTGGAGCTGTCTGAAACTGGTTCTGTCTGACATGGGGGTATCTTCTGCTGCCTTCTCACAGAAGCCACCCCTGCAGCTCCCTCCCACCTCCCCTCTCTCAAAAGCTTGCCACATAAACCCAACACAGGGGAACATGGTGGTGGGCCCCTTGAATTGGCTCATCTGGAACCAGTGTAACCAGAACAGAGCTTACCAGCATCAGGTGCACTGTCCCACTCGAGCTCCTGCTTTTCTGCTGCGCTGAGATACCACAGCTCTGCACTAGGGCAGCTGGTGGCAAGCAGACTCTATGTTAATGCTTCTCATGGTGCTCTGTTCAGTCTCGCCCCGAACTGATAGAACTATGAGCATTCATGGAGAGCGTTCAGCCGAACAAAAAATAGAACAGAAATTTGCGGTAGAAGAGTGGGCTAGATTCTTTTCAGACTCATTCAGAATGACTAAAACTGTTGGCTAAATAACAGCTTGCCAAATACTTCTGAACTGCTTGTCTCTTTGTTGCTTCCATGCCCCTGAGAACAAAGCTCAGAGATCAACACCCACACGTGGGGTGGCCTTACAGACAATCTCTGGATTTTGAAAGAAGAGAAAGTCTAAAAGAAGAACTGAAACAGATTTTTTTTTTCTGTCCAATTCAATTCGCACAAAAATTAGACCTGGAAGACAGGAGAACAGGCAGGGCCATCTTCACTGGCTCTGAAACCTGTCTTAGCTGGACAGCAGCAAAGGTTTTCAACATCTCATCAGTGGCTTATGAAAACCATCAGAAAAAAAGGCCATTACCTGCTCAGCTCTAAATTAACTCTCGCTAAATAGCACAGAACTCTGACCTGACTATGGGCTGACGTTTCCCAGTTTGGCCCCACATCTGGATGGCACATAGATTTTTTTGTCCTCTTAGTCCATAAACCTGCCCCCTTGTTTCTCAGTTCTCTGTTCTGGTGTTCCATCAGTTCTCATCAGGAGGTTTGACTACATTTCTAAAGCTCAAACCTGCCTGCTGAGAAACTGCATGCCCCCCTTTTTTTTTTACATGAAACACATTTTATTGCGTAAGTAAATATCATGTATCCTGCAAATCCATTGAGATAGGCTGTGCAGAAACTTTTTTTCTATGTGTGTAACTGTAGTAATTTCTAAAATAAATGCTTTATGTTTAAGATGCCTGGTAATTCCTGCTGCCTTGGCTGCCTCTGATAACATGTCTGGTCCTCTGAAACAGTGGAACACCACCAGGCTGGTGTGTGCAGGGAACAAAACTTGCAGAGGATAATGGACATTATTGTGCCCTCTTCTGCACAAGATAAGAATATCCACATTACTCTAAAAGCTTTCACAACAAAAGATAACACTTATTTTCTCTCAATAGTTTATTTACACATGCATGAGACGCATTTGTCCCTTATCACAGAAATACAAATAAACAGAAACAAGCAGTTTTATCTCTGGGCTTGGGAGGAAAAGAAGAGATATAGTTATTGTTCTTCCTGTTTCAGAAAACCAGTGGGACACCCAAAGTCTGGGAAAATGAGAAACATTTGGTACCAAGACAGAAGCAAAAGAGAGAGAGAGAGAAAGGAAGGTGATATATATGTAATATAAATCAGAGAGATTTCAGCCAAATTTTCAAATCCCAAAATGTGTTTGCATGTCTGCCAGAAATATTTTCTTTTGACTGATAAACTGAACTAACTTGACATGAAAGAAGATATTTCCTTGAAGGCAAAGATATTTCTTTGAAAGAAAAGCATGGACACCAAAGTCACTCTGAGGAGAACTAGGCTCTCACGACAGCCAGTCAGATCTGTAATTTGCTGATGAATAAGGTCATTTGGCAGACCTTTTCTTTTTTTTTCTTTTTTTTCTGATACTGTGCTTTTCTGCCCATGAGTAGGCATTTCTTATTTTTTCTTGCACTCCAAACCTTAGCTATGTGAAATGCTGCCCAAAGTGTCAGTACAGGTGCCTCCGTAATTTCTTTCAACAGGAATGGTTGCTTGGGGAAAATGGGATTATGAAACTATTCAGCCTCTCTACTACCTTGTGACAATGGAGGGTGCCAGAATTAATGGTTCACCCCCCACCTTCTCCACTCCAAAAGCTGCTGCCAGTCAGGGATCTTAAAGGGTCAGGAGGTATAAAACTACTTGCTGCTTGGGCTGGCACTGTGCTGGTCCCTTTCCTCGCTGTTCCTTTCTTCTGGCCTATTCTAGTCCTCTCCATCCCAGTGCTCCCATCATCCCCTGCCTGCTCTCTATCAAAAGAAGAATGCCCTATTGTTCCTTTTTAATGAATCTTCACATGACAAAGGCTCATTCTCTGCCTCTGTGAGGCATCTCAGTTCTGCAGAGATCCAGGTCAATGCCCAGTGCTGCTCCAGTCTGTGCTGGCAAGACGTGCAGCCCACCCGTGTGCGTACACATGTGAGGACCGTGGGTCACGGGCTATGAGGTGTTATACAACGAAGCTGCGACTCCTTCCTCTGGCAATGGGAAATGTTGTGGGTGCTGGATAACTCATTTATCTTTCTGCTTTTGCTGAAAACATTTTGAGAATATGAAAAAAATATAGTAGGAGTTGATCTGAGGTCTGATCTATGCCCCTCAACCTCTTTATCTTTCTTTTTTTTTTTTTTTTTCAGTAACTCGAGGCTGCTTTTGCCTGCACTTGTTTTGTCTGTGCCTGAGTGTTTGCAGTTTCACGCCTGGTTGCCTGCCTACCTGAGCACCGCGGAGAGCATGTTCTTCTCTGTGAAAGGAATGCATGCGTTTGCCTGCCTGCTTGAACCAAAACTATTTCTGTGGGGAAAAAGAACAATTGCTGTTGAATTACAGGCAGGCTCTTCTTTCTGAAAATTGTGCTTCTTGTAGACAACAGCTGAGGTTCAGTGAGGTGAACGCAAGGAAGGATGTATAATGTATTTTTACCTGCCTCAGTCTGTCCATTTTTTTTAGGTAAGGAGGGAGCCCAATTTCTCACACAGAGAGAAGGGATTGCTCAGCAACCCTTAGGGTTAGAGGGCATGAAGTTGTGAATGAAGGATTCTGGATCCTTCCATAATCTCAGCTGCAAATTATTCCTTTGTATGGTGGATAAAATGGCCTCACCAAGAAAGGAGAGGTCACTGCTGCCTTCCATGGCTACAGTTCCTCATAGATTAATTTTATCCTTAAAGGCCTTGAATGTGATCTGTGTCAAGGGTAATTTAAATTAAATTTTTTAATTTTGAGTAAAACGGCTTTGTGATTCTACCATCAGAGCTGCAGCGAGAGGCGTTGTGTATTCCTTCGAGCTTTGTGTTACGTTTTTGCCATGTGTGGGGATATGAAATCAAAAGTTCCAGCATTCCGTAAAGGCAGATACTGAACAGCACGTTGTTTTTCATCTGCAAAACACTGCCAGAAAGTGAAAAACAACAGGGAGAAACTACATCACCTATGTTACTGCAGAAGCTTAAATCACATCTGAAACAAAAACTTTCTCAATCACATATGTACTTAAAATGCACTATTCCGAGAAAAGGAAACAGGCAAATCAATGGAACTAGGAGTCATATCACAATATATTTTTCTTTAAATCGTCTGCACAGCCTTCCTTGTAAATTTTGTAAATAATAAACGCAATACAGAATCAATACCAAATATACAGTTTCTGTTATTAAAGTTAAATTTTTTTTGTGATTAGAGCTGTATGGTCAAGGAAAGCAAATAGAATTGAAACTTCTCCGCTTTTTTTACTAGAATTTTATCTAGAGGAAATGGTTTTGCTTTTTTTTTATGCAGGTTTTTTTTCAGGTATTATCTTCTTTTTCCCTGGTCAATGAAAACTCTGATCATTTCAATTTACTTCCAGGGTTATGCCCTGTAACTAAGCTCTTATCTTATAGCAACTGGCCTCTTCTCATCTTCGTTATCTCCTCTTTCTCCCTAATACACCACTGATCTCAATACGCTTTTTTTTTATGCAGGTTCCTCCCACCCTGCTTTGTGTCACTGTGGAATCAAAGGTGTGAAATGTCGATTTACACTGCGTACTGACCGTTTTCAAGTGATCTTGTCTGGTTTTTGTTTTTAGGTAATCAAATGTAGAACACCAGCTTTGGATGTCTTTTGAGCAGGAGGTGGTAGGCTAAACCTTGATGCTAACAAGAAATTTGGGCTGCTGCCTTGTAGGATTCTCCGGCTATTTTCCCCCTACCCTTATGTGCATGTCTGTCCAAAATGCTCTGTTAACCCATTCAAAGCTGGACCTTCACTGCATTCTGCTAGGACACTTATTGAAATCCATCCAGAGTAAATGACAGATGTTTCTCTGAAATGACATTTGTAAGATCAAAACACCTCTCCAAATACTTTTCAGGTGTTAATAGCAAAAGCTGTTCTCACAGACCTCAACTTCTGGGCACTCAGAGATCATGTCGACTTGGCCTGGCCACGTTTGCACAGTGTTCCCTTGAAGAACTGGTGTTCAGCAATTTGGCTTCAGCCACAAGTGACACGATGTTTGTTAAGACTGTGCCATCTTCTGATGTCTGCTTAGCCCTCCTGGCCTTTTCTATGTATTGATTTCTATGTCTGCTTCCTAAATTAACTTCTTCCTTCATTTTTATTTCCCATTTGAACCTATTTAGCATAATTTTTGTAGATATTTTTGTATCATTACATTTAGTCCTCAGTTAGCAGTCCATTTTTCGTTCAATCTCTTGAATTAGAAAGAATAAAGTTTCTACTTTGTTATGTGATGAAGTTAGTCAGAGTATGTAAAAGTCATTTTCTTAGCTGGTACAGAGGCTTTTCCTATATATAGGGCAGTATTTTTAACTGTAATAAAGAGGTCATTGAGTAAGTGAAGCATTTCTTTGTCTACGAACATTTTCCTTGAACAAATGGCAGCTGGGACAGAAACTCCAGATTAGCATATCTCTCTGACGGTCTTTAAAATGATCTGGTAAGATCCAGGCTCTTCACTGTCACCAGCTAGGGAATGTGAATCTTTGAAGTATTTTTACCAACTCTTTGTGATTTTTGTTGTGAGCCGAAAAAAACTTTTTCTGTGTTGAATTTAATAACCCTTAGTCTGAGTTATTTTTTAGTAATTTCTCCCACTTTTTGCTAATATTGTGGAAGGAAATGTTTTCAATCCCAGATTTGTAGATGTCTGAAGCTGCAGGTCAGTTCCTGGGAGAGAGGTATTTCACGTTATTGTTTTAGATAACATGTCATTTTGATGTAAATTGAACTATTAAATTTCTTTCTTTGCTTAATCAAAACTCATTATTTTCTTCTGTCCACAGTCATTTCACTTTTTTTTCTTTGTAAGAACAGATACCAAACCAATTAAAGTTGACATATTTGGAATGAATATTCCATAGTCCTGTCTAAGCAGCAGAATATTCTGAGGCATACCTCGGACATCTAATATCTGAAGCAGGCCTCACTCTCAAGAAGCAAAAATTAACAAGCTGTATGTTAAAAAATAAAATCCCACAAGGCATCTACATAGTACAATACTTTTTGCCAGTCTAACAGACTCTTCCCTCTGTCCTCCCACAGCATCCAACATCTAGCTCCTCTCATGGCCCTAAAGCTCAACCCTGGAGAACTCTTGAAGTCGCTATTTATATTCTATGTATACCGGATTTTAATTTTTGGAAGATATGTAGCCTTAATTTCAGCCCATATGCCATGTTACCTAGCCTGGGAGTGTAGGGGGATGAAAAATCCAACAAAAATGAGCACACTAATCTTTGTTAGCTTTAGAATCACATCTTTGCAATTTCTTTCAGGCCTCCTCTAGGTTTTGTAAATGTTCATCTGAAATCTTCCCAGTTATTAGCATGTCATCCTGATAACAGACAATACCATTTACCCCCTGCCTTACTTAGCTCATTATTCTTTGAAACACAGCAGGTGCTTTTTCTGTTCATGCCTAAATAGCCCCTTATGTGTGTTTGTCGTCAGATATTTTTTTTTTTAATACTAGCTGCAAAGCTGCCTGCTGGCACTCTTGGGACAAGCCTTGTTTGGTTAGCTCCTCTCTGCTCAGCACTTTGCAAATAACTCTTCTGCTCTAGAGATCCAATATTGTCCAGTCTGAGCCAAGGAGTGCTGGCAATTTCATATTTCTGACAAGCTTTTCTCTGCTGTCCCCCCCAAAATAGAGTTTGCTCAGCCCGTTCACTGACATCCAGGGGAAGAAACGGACTCTGGTTTCCAGTGCACCAAGCTGCTTTTCCACAAGCTTTTGCAGAGCTTATGGCACAGGTCTCCTCCTGAGAAATGCAGAATTTACTTTGTCCCCAACAGACGACTCTGCAGTTTTACCTGTTATTAAACAGGAGCTTTGTGTTCTTTGACCATGGGGCGGTTTACTCAGCCCCTGGCCTGTTGTCGAGGGATGGAACTCGTCTGTCTCATAGAGGGAAACGCATCCTAGCACAGGATCTAGCAGGGCTCATGGAGAGAGCTTTAAACTAGATT
>VZTO01008033.1:0-29090 GCA_013400615.1 Syrrhaptes paradoxus | reverse complement strand
CGCGGGTGCTGAGGGAGATGGCAGCAGTCATTGCTGGACAACTCTCCATCACCTTTGGCGAGTCGTGGGAAACGGGGGAGGTGCCTGAGGACTGGATCATTACAGATCAGAGAATCACAGAATCACAGAATGTCAGGGATTGGAAGGGACCTCGAAAGATCATCCAGTCCAATCCCCCTGCCGGAGCAGGAACACCCAGATCAGATCGCACAGGAACGCATCCAGGCGGGCTTTGAATGTCTCCAGAGAAGGAGACTCCACAACCTCGCTGGGCAGCCTGTTCCAGTGCTCTGTCACCCTCACTGTAAATTCCTTGCTCCAGGAATTGTAAATCATAACAAACTGAAGACTCAGTCTTGATCACACACTTTTCATATGCTTGCTCTGCAAGAGAAGAACAAATCCTTGACATTTAAAGCAGAGCTGAAGTTGGGAAACTGACATTGTTTAGTTCCTTTCAGAAGTGTCTTTCTGTTCAATTACTGTCTTTGGTCCAGAGGAATCACTTAAGGAGAATTTTATAGATGTACTCCTCACACTTGTTATCCTTTCTAATTCCCATATGAAGGTTTTAAATACTGCTGGAATAAAAATCTCCTTCTAAATTTAGAAAAAAAACAACTACTGAAGAGAGGTTGAAAATGTGGGAATTGTAAATTTGATCTAGATCTCATTTACAATGGCAAAAATCAAGAAGTATTATCATTTCTTTAATGTGTAACTGGTAAGGAGCTGTCAGTGGAGGGAGGGATGTAACTGTGTTTCTTATGATTCTTTTTCTCTGGGCTACATTATATAATCCCAAGCAAGAATAAAGATATGAGCTATATTTATTAATGATGAATCTGAGTCAGTACTTACACCACTGTAAAAGACGCATGATTCCAGAGGTGTTGCATTGATCTAAATCCACAGCAAAATCAGGATCCGGTCTCACTTTATCATTTGAAACACTGCTCAGTTTGGTCCAGAGATTTCTTGCCTACTTTCAGCACAATAATTAAAGGATGCCAAAGGATGCTGATGCCTGTTGCAGACTGACCTAGACAGCTGTGATTTGGATGTGAAAAACTGGAAGAACTGAGTGGCAAAGAGCTAGCAACAGTGCTGAGGGGGAAAAAAGGAGGAAAGGAACAGAAAATAGAGCAATCGGTGAAGGCTAGACAGAAAAAGAATCCTGATAAACTAGTAAGAGATGGGATGAGTTTCATCAAATAGAAAAGTTACATGCATGTGGCATAGAAGGATAGTAGAGCTAGAAGCTTGCACTATTTTACAAAGTGTTTTCTGAACCTATGTGGTGAGTATATTTTTGAAGATACATATCATTTTTTGTATTGTCATACAGTCTCCTTTTGGGTAGATCAAAGGAATCTGCTCTTTGGCCTTGAATTTTAACTAATGTCTTGTCGTGGGGCAGAACCACTTGTTAAGGACCAGGGTTGATGTCACAGCTGAAGAGTCAGGAAAGTGTTATTCTCTCTGCTGTTTGTGACCTCCTGTCTAGGCAGCATGAATAAAACAAGATAGGGGAGAAAATACCCATCTACATATCCCTGATTTCTATTTCTAAAGGAAAAGACTGAAATCCACAACAAGCTGCCTGAAGTATAACAAAAAACAGATGTCAATTGTCATTACTGGATAGAACGCATACAAAGTAAAGACGATGAATATCCATATTTGCCTGAGTATAATCCCAGGCCCATTATATTCAGCAGAAAAATCACCCACAACTTCAGGTATTTGTAGACTTTTTAACCTCAATAGCAAATAGCTGAAACCACTGTTTCTCTTTTTAATGTATACTCCAATTGCTGAACCTCTAATACGTTTAGAAGTTTTCAAAAGACTATTTGATTATGGATTCATCACAGAAATTGCTAGAGAAAAAAAATCCAAACATGTCTTCCAGAAAAGTCAGCATAGCTACATGCTATGTGTAAGTGAAGTGCATTTATTTCAACGTGACTGGAAATGTCAGCTGTGCTCCAGATATGGTCAGATCATTGTAACTCTTTCAAAGCTAATGTGCAGGAATTACAATGAAGTTTAAATGTAGTGCACTGACAGAACACACAGACAAGGCTTATTTTTAGAAAATGGAGCTGAGGGGATGCTCAGTCTCCATTCACAAAGCCATTTATTGCACTGATAGCTCAACAAAAATTGGCTGACAAATTAATGATTATGCTCTCTCTACGAGATATACACAAAAGTATATGGACTGCTGTTTTGTTTAACGTACCCAAAAGTAAAACTTCTCAATACTTCTGAATGACATAGTAAAATCCCATTATTATTTTTTTTATTTTCCTAAGAGATACAGGGTACATTAAAGGCAATGGGATATATTTCATATTGTATTATCTTTCTAAACTTACATGTTTGGAAGAACTGGCCAACTTTTTGACACAGGCATCTTAAGGACAATTCAGACAATCTGGTCCACACAGAATGAAAACTACCACAAGCTATTTAAATGGACATCATAGTTACAACACCAGCTCCCTGCCTGCTCGTCACCAGTTACACCTGCACAAGACTGATGCCATAACGAGCAGAGATTAAATGCTCGTATGAATCTTGACCTTCTACTGCATCCAGGCTTGCTCATTTGAAATCCAGGACCAGCGAAGGGTTTTAGACTAATTGCTTCTAGACATAATTCTTTCTCAACAAGTTTCAGTTTGTGACAATTCTAAACTGCAGGAATCGTTTTTAGAAGCCCTTCATTATAAAACTTCATCATCAGTGAGCCTAGTGTTTCGTTACATTTTCAAACATTGAGAACCAAATAGAGGAAAAGCCTGTATGTGAAATTTAAAATGGTCTGGTTGCCATGGCAAATACATACATGCATTAGCATTCCCAGGAAAAAAAACTAATCCATTGATCTGGACATGTTATTTTTTTATTTCTCAACTTATCTGTGATATTTTGGAATGTGTCCTCCTTCCAGCAAAACAGATCAGACTTATAAGCAGTTCAAGAATTATAAAAATTATAAAGTAACCACACTACCTGGAAAAATATTTTTTTAAAAATAACTGCTTTGTGAGATATGTACACAGCGTTTCAGTACCTCTTCACTAAAAAAAAATGGAAACTATTCCCTATGAAATCTAGAGAGTCTCTTGAGTTCACTTAATTTTGCAGTAATGCTGTAAATGATGAAGGAAAGTACTGTGGTCTGTAAAAACACAGAGCAACTGCAATTAAAAGCTATGGAGAAAGCTCTTAGATAAATAAAGGAGATATTATTAGAAGTATGGCACAGAAAAGGTCAATTGGTTCCTATTTACTTGATAAAATTAAAAGCCAATGCATCTGATTCACGCTGGCATAGTTCCACACTTTTCATGGCGTTGATGGTGGCATAATGAAGATCAGGGAGCATTACTTACTGCACACCATGTTTTTGAAAATCCATCAACAGTACCAAAAATGATGAATGGCAACAAATACTAGATTTTTGAAAATATCTCTATTTTGACTAAACAGAAAAGAAATGAAAGCTCACCCTGAAGCAGTAAATTGAAGGGTGTTACAGGCCTGTAGGATGCCCATCTAATTATAGTGATAAACTGCTGCAGGAATTAAATAGTGTCAATTGTAGGAATAATGCAGAGAAAAGGGACATCCTGAAGAAGACAGGAGTCCATTATTACTTCGTGTACTATGTGCTGTTCAGAACAGTACTGCCAAAACACTCCTTGACAGCTGTTACACATTTTCAGAAACAATCCTTGCTCTCTGCTCAATAAGTACTTATGCAAAGGAGGAAGGGCTCTCAGGAACAGTCAATCTGTTGCTTAGCTAGCATGACAAATTGTGCTCTCATCAGACTCATACTTTTTCAATTTGCTGAAGAGTTAAACTCTGGATTGTGGAGTTAAAAACGGGAGCAGAATATGACTCCTCTGTAAGTGTTTTTTTTAAGGCTCTCTTCTTAATTGCTGACTGTTTATTTCATTAGTTCATAATCACACTTTGTTTTTCATGCAGCTTAGTTTAGAAGCTTAAGAAACTCTAAAACAAGGGATGGAGATTCTCCAAAGCTCTCCTTTTGTTGTTAATGTATTTGTAAAAACATTTTTTATTATCTTTTACCACTGTAGCCAGGTTGAGTTCTAGTTGGGCTTTTGCCTTCCTAATTTTAACTCTTCATGACCTGGCAAGATCCCTGTACTCTTTTTGGGTTGCCTGACCCTTCTTCCAGAGATGGTAGACTCTCCTTTTTTCCCTGAGTCCCAGGAAAAGCTCTTTGTTTAGCGAGGTGGTTGTCTTCTCTGTCACTTTCTACAGATGGGGACAGTCTGTTCCTGTGCTTTTAAAACCACCCTCCTGAGGAATGTCCAGCCTTCCTGGGTCCCCTCACCCTTCAGGACAGTCTCCCAAGGGACTCTCCCATACTTATATGTTTAGGATAATTTAAGTAATGTTTTCCTGTACTCTGGTTCCATATCACTCAAAACTATGAGCCGTATGGTGCTCGTGCTGAAATGCCATTTACTTTAGTCTCTCAAAGCCCTTGTATCCTACTATCTGTTTTTTAAAACCTATTCAGCTTGCACATAAATTTTAGCAACATTTTTTTCTTCATTCTCATCAGATATCTGAAAGGAATGGCTTAGGACATCTTTAAGATCTATTTGCTTCCTTTTGATTTTTGTGTCCTGTCTCAAACTTTACACACATTGTTATTTTCCTTCTTCCCTTCTTTCAGGCGTGGGAAGAGGGTTAGGCAGGGTGAAGTGCTGCCAATGCAATGTTAACCTCTAGCAGCTGCTGCCTTAGTGACCTATAGCAAAAGAAAGAAAGGATCCTGAAAATCGTTACCTTCCTTTATGCCCTTTTCAATTTGCTGAGACAAGAATGATGCTGACATGCAGCATAGCCCTGTCCTAAGGTTCTTGCTAAATGTTAGGGTCTTCTGTTAGCGGGACAGTTTTATCTACTGCCTCTGCTTATAGTGCTTCTCTTGTGAAAAACATCCTTTCTTCCTCTGCTTCCACAGAAAGCAGCCTGAAACTACCAGAAAAAAAAAAATCCATTTTGCTAAGCCTTTTTATCCTCTGCCTCTGTATTATATAGCCTGTTCATCAGAGAAGGGACTGTCCCTGGCAAGCTGGAGAAGCGCTGCCTGGGGGCCATGCTTTTTTCAGATGGAGGTAAGGCTGAAGCTCTGGAAACCAAACTTCTGCTGTGTTTGGTAGGCTTGCTTTTGTAGAGCTTTTGCTAGTAGACCTAAGGAATAGGGAGATATTAAATGAGGAGCTCAGCAGGTACTTCAAATGATACCAGTGTTAGAGTTTTGTGGGAATGCACCAAATCTGAGAAGGCATTTTATTGCTCGCTTACTTGCTCCTGGCTTTAAATACCCTAGTCAACATGGAACTTGGACATCTCTGATTAATTTGTTGTCCTGCTACTGGAAATGAAGCTTTATTATGCATAGTGAAACATTTACAGCTAAGCATACTTGTCTTTGCTAAGCAGGGGTTACAAGGCCCTCGGTATTGTCAGAGCCCTGAGAGCACTCGTGGCCAAGGCCCAGGGTCCCCCTGGGGCTGTCAGCCCTTGCCCCAGTGACACCAGAGCAGGGCTGGTCTCCAGCTCCCCACAGCCCTGCCCAACCTTGGGCCTCAACAAGCTGGGTCCCCATCCTGGCCTGGCCTCGGTCCCCCCCCATGGAGATTATTCAGTGCCTGGGGTTGAGGCCGCTCCTCGTGTCTCCTGGTCTTCTCCGCTCCCTCAGGGCAGGGCCCTCCAGCCAAGACCCGGCCCAGCCACCCTCGGGAGCCCCTCCCGCTCCCAATGGGAAGCGTAAATTACATGTACATGTAACTTTTAATTTTGCCAGACAAAATACAGAAAAGGGGAAATAGGTGAAGTAGTGAACACGAAACATCTGCATTTATCCCACAGGAAACTGGATCAGAAGACCAATTCTGGTCTTGCTCACCTCTGGTGATTGTGTTTTGCAATGACACAACATCCTCACAAGAACAGGTTTGCAGGTATTGTGATGTATCTGTGTGTTGTCTACAAAGAATGGGTGGTAAAAGTTAAAGATGTCTCATTGAACAGCTGTTGTGAAGCCTTGAGCTGCTATAAAATATTTCTACAAGAAGCTGATCATGCTTTACAGAGAAATAACAGAGAAACAACTATACATGGAAGATAAAATGAAACTATGGCGTATTCATATTGTCACGTATTTACAAGAAGACATAATTTTAGAGGTGATGAAATTGGCACCATATTTCCATTGCTTTGCTGTATCTGTTCTAGTTCTAAGTGGCATGTAGAAAATATCTTTTACTAAAGATTATTAAATGCCTATTTGTCATTGCTGAAGTTGATTTGCATCCACTCCATGGACTTAGACTAGCCAACGAGAGCATCAAAATCATTAGAGGCATTTTGATTAGGAATTGCTAAGAACTTAATTTCTTAATGTCTACTAACCCACTGAATCCAAAGTATTTAGTCTGAAAAAAAATAAGAACAATTCTGAAATAATTTTATTGCTTATGCTTCTTCTCAAAACAATGATTATTAATGACTTCTCCCCTTCCATGCATTCCCTTGACTAAAACACACTCCTATGTATTCTAAGAATTCTGGGAAAAAACAGTTATGTGTAAAATTTATTTGAAGTATTTTAAATTTCTGCCCTGTTTCTAATGATGAAAAACTGCAGCACTACACATTGTGACAAAGACATAGGATGAAGGATAATTACAGAATGTGTTACTACCATTCATGTGTGAAATCTTCTAGGCTGGAAAAATGCATGTTCTTAGACAGTAAAAGAGACACCAGTAAAATAGATCACCTTGATGCACAGAAAAATTCTGAACACGTCTAGCTCTTCGCCAGGTATTCATCTGAGAATGCCCCTGTGTACCACACTGTTTGCTATTCTGTTTGGGTTTTTGCTTTTCCAGCACAATGATACCCTTTTAAGAATAAGTATCCTAAAGGTCAAATTATTGTTGAAAATTAATTCCTAGCTAACATATTTTTAAGCAGACGGCTTTTTCAGGCAATTTTTATTGTACAAGGCCTGAATTCTTTGCTAAACTATATATTTTACCTTGTCAAGTAAACATTTTATTTTATTTACTTGTCTAACACTCAAGTATGAATACTTAGGTGATTTAAAAAATGTATGTGTAAAATTTATGCAGCTATGATATTTCACTTGAAATTGCACTTATTTCTCACACTTCATTACACAATCCACAAAGATAACTTATGAAAGAATATTCATTTAAGGTACACAAATCTTTTAAGCATAAATAGACCCACTGTTATGCAGCAATAAATAAAACCCCTAAACCACTAACTCATTCAAAGAAACAAATTAATTTTCAAATAAACAGTGCGTTTGCATAAGCTACTGGAAATCAAGAGGCTTTTCATCTACTCCTATGAAAACTTTTTGTAAGTAAAAAGCATTTAGAAAATTAAAAATTGGGATCAAATAGTTAAGAATGTCAGCAAAGCAAAAACAGTGTTACCTGTTCATAGAAGCTGTTCTACAATTAAGCAAGATTTTTGAGTTACGTGCTGTCCATGCCATACACCCCAACAGGCTAGAACACTTTTTTTTTTCTTTGCTCATTTGTATCATGTTTATTTCACTCGTCTTTGCATACCCCTAGTTAGAAGATCAGTCACTGCTGCTTGTATTTCAGTGGTGGTACCAGCACTGACGGTAAGTTAGTCTCACAACAGTTTGTCATGTTTTTCCATTCTCTGTCACATTTGTACCTTCCCTGCCAGGCTGTAACTGAACTCTCTCAGCACTGTTTCCTCTATTCCACCCTCCAAGGATGGTTAGGCGAGACAGAGAGAACAGGAGGAAACATCCACACAGTATTTGGACTTACAACAAAGGAACTTTATATTTCATTTGAATTTTATAAATATTTGATATTTCTTTCACTCCACTCTATGTGCAGAGCTAACATGAATTCTTACTCCCAGCAGCAAAGGTGCAGACAACTGCATGACTTAACATGATACATGTAGTACCACAGAACTCCCTAAGAATATTCAGTAGCTGAAATACATAGGAGTAAGTTTTTGAGGGACCAAAGCACTCTATAATAACCAAAGCACTTTATAGTAACCTATTCTGAGCAGGGATGTTCTTTCCTGCTGAAATGACCCTTCCTAAATATTAAACAGAAAAGCAATTCCTTATAATGCAGCTCGCATGGACAGAGAGTTACTATTATCCCTATCTTGGTGATACTCACAAGCCAAAAGATTCAGAAGAGGAACTTGTGTGGCTGAGGTTAGTCCTTGCAAGGAGTCTCTGTTTCCATCTACTGCAGAGGGACCCTAGGGACAGCAGACTTTGTAAAAACCACATCTGTTGTGCACAGCTACCAGGCTCAGCATCTGGATTCTTTCACAGGCTGCTTGGCTGATCTGCAGCAAGTTACTGAATCCCAAGCACTGCTTAGTCCACTATGACTTTTTCTTACAATTAAAGCAGTTCAGTGGGGCCTCTGAAAACCTGAGGGTTATGTTATTCCTACCAGGTTTCTGTCAACAGAATGTTTTTAAGCTCTGAGCAGCATACAATTCTGGCTTATTACATCTGCCTTCCTCTTTGCTTTGGAAGATTTTTTGAGAAAGAAATCTTTTAAGGATTGTGTATGAAACAATCTGTTAGTCAATTAATATAAATAGGAACGGAAATGGTATTACCATAGTATTTTCTGAATAGTAAAAGTGTTCCTTAAAAACTCTGAATTCCCTAGATTTTTAACTAATTTTATTTCAGCTTTATTGGCAACCAAGTTGCATGCATATGCAACATCTTTTCCTCATGCCTTCAAGGAACAAAAGCTGTTAAAAACATTATGAAGAAAGCTTTATGACTTAAATCTGTTGTGTTTCTCCTAGCGTTACACTGGCAAAATATAATAATAAAATTATTTAATGAGGAGTTTCATCAATTTAGAATAGCAAAAATGCGTTGGTATGTAGTATAAAGCAGAGATCTGCATTGTTGCAGCAAACAAAGCAAAAAATTCAAAGTACATATTTGATTAAGTACGTTTGAAAATACAAAGAAGAGTGCTACATGTGGATCAGATGTGAAATAATCATAGCCTGCATCTATCTACAATTGCTTGGAGTATGAGTTATAATCAGTTATAACTGAAAACACTGGGAAACTCATATTTAAATAGAAATACAGGAGAAGGATAAACAATGGATAGGAGTATGTCATGTAGGAGTAAAAGGTATATTCAGAGAAAAAAGAAGGGGGTGGAACTTCAGCATAGCTGATTAGGGATTTATGGAATTTGTCAAGAGATTCCAGTAAGTGCTCAGGGGAAGACAAAATCTGGCCACTCCTGTCAATGGCTGCTTTTGGTTTCAGTGTGGTCAACATTTCTACCCTGATATCGGATTTGAGGCCCACTACTTCTCACTTCAATCTCAAAGTCAATGCTATGTGAAAGTGGAAATAAACGTTGCATTCTGTAAGCCACACCATATAATGATGGACCTCCTTTTCACTCATTTTTTGTGCAGAAAAAGAATGCACTTATATTTAAAATGTTTACACATGTCCTTAGGTTTTAAATCAAAGTATTTCAGAGAAGGACCATTTCTTTAATGGGAAGATAAACTCTTCCACATCAACTTGATTGCTGTCTCCTGAAAGTATACTCAGAATGACAGTTTCTTTGGTCAGAGGAGAACTTAGACTGACCTTTAACATGGATAGAGATTAGGAAATGCCATGAGTTCACCTCCATTCTAGGATTTGGGGCTAGCCTGTAGTCAGGGCTTTCCATAAAGGAATGGTAAAAATAAAACATACAGCCTCTGCCACTGAGGAATTCCCAAGCAATTTTCAGCTACTGCCTTTGAGGTTGTACGTTTTCTGAGAATTCTTCCCCCCGTCTTCCTTATAACAGGGAAAAGTCTGATACCGTCCAGCTCTTTGAGACTTGTACAACAAAAGAAAGGTGAACCAACAGGATGAAGCAAGTGCTTCTCAGTAAGCAATGCTCTCCTCAGCAAGATCCTCTGTTTTCAAAATGTGCACAGCACTGAGAAACCACAAGAAATATTCAATCCTGTTTTAGTTTTGTTTCTTTAGAAATGACACGTTTACCATAGTCTGATGTGTTCATTACTGGGAGAGGAAACCAGTTATCTCCTTGGGTTAATTTCACTTCAGAAATCTGAGAGAATAACATTGTTCTGTACAGTTTGTTGTGGCAGCCATGTAGCAGAAACTTTAAATTTCTCCTTGAAAAGATAACTGTGTTGGCTTAATTGTGAACATTATAATTCACAGTACAGACACAACACATCAGTTCCTGTGGTTCTGAGCAACTAAGTCACTTCTTGAGATCCCAGATGACCTGGTTCAACTTCTTAGGTGTATATACGAGTCTACAAGGCTCAGCACTGTTTCTGGGTGAGTTTCCCTTTGTCCCTGCTGTTAAAACCTCAGTAGAATCAGGTACTTGAGCTAGAGTAGCCACTGGGGTGAGTCTAGTAATGTCAGTAAAACAACCCTGTAGCCTAATTGCCATTGATTCTTGGTGTTAAAACATCACCTAGAAAAACGGAGTAGCAGACTGTTCACTGTCAATAAGTGGAAAATGCCATTATCTGTCTGCCTCTGTCAGTTTTTTTGAAGTGACAGGGCAAACATATAATAGGAGTACCTCAGAAAACTCAAAGTCCTCATAACATACTTTCAGAAAGGATGTAAAGAGTAAAAGGCTGGTAGCAAGAAGGACATCTGGGAAAGGGTGAAGAGGAGGTGTGATGTATTAGTAAAGAAGGGAAACATGAGGGAAAGCCTGGGTAAACAGCAAGCAATATTAGGAGAACTGTGAGTAGAGGAACAGAAGATAAGAGGAGTAATTGGAGAAAATAAATGAGAGTGCCTATTAGCTTCACGTCCCCTTCTCTTTTTCCAGCTTTGATGCCCTGTGACCATTGGGATATCCCAGCGCAGTCCCATTCTCTGATGAAGGCGTCAAGATGCAAGGCCCTGGCACCACCTAAGATCGGTGAGCTCTTCTCCTTGCCTTCCTCAAGGCAACTGGGATTTGTTTATTACCTGTTCCCTGGTTCCCTTCCCATTAGTCAGGACCTCAGTCTTCTCTGCCATTTGCTCTCATGACAAGATAAAAAGGAGTAGGAGGAAGGAATATGTATGCTCAGAATATCTTGGTCTTCCATGCGAGTGAGAATTAAGGTTATTTTGGCATTTCTCAGCTGGTTTTACTTTTAAAAGCTTTGAATAAAAAATACAAAAGTAACTATTCACTGCCTATTTTCTTCAAAATAGAAGTAAAATTTTGCTGACCACACCACAAAGTACTGAGAAAAGCTAATTTTTAAATACTGAATTTATTTGGTCAATGTAAGAGTCTTCTAATTTGCATAGGTGCTGCAAAGTGATTACAAAGTGTTGTAAGCTATTCTAAGAAAATTGAAAAAATTGGGTATTTATAGGTATATGTTTCACAAAAATATAACAATGACTAAAATGATATGATCTGATCGGTATTTTTAGAAAAAAAGAAACAAGCAAGCAACAAGCAATACTGCTCTGCCCTCCTTCTCTTTTCTGTATTCTGTAAATAATGCATTATTTACGGTGTTTATCACTAAGACAGATACTTCTGATATAAATTTGTAAATGAGGGGCAAGCTTGATTTATGGAGGAATTATTTAATGTTCTGTATTTGCAGTCTATTTTCTCTCTGTAAGTTAGTTTTGGAATGAAGCACACACCACCACTTTTATGTTATTGTTGTTCAGCCTTGTTGTTGGACAGTTAATTTGCTATAAAATCCACACTATGTCATTGTTATTAATTAGGGTAGGTGTGAACTTGTCTTTCAAATGCTATTAAATGTGACTGTTTAGCCAGATAAAAATATAAATGTGCAGTGAAGTTTTTCAGCAGAATAATGCCATGAAAGAATTAATACAAAGTAATTAAATCTTCATTGAAGGGAATCCACTTTATCAAGTGATGAACTAACTCATGGGATAAAAACATAAAATATGAAAAATACTATGTCAATTGACAATAAAAACAACCCTTTGTGGCTTATAAAATTAAGAGGGTTAGAGCTGTACCTTTACAACTTTATCCGTCAAGAAGCCAAAGGAATAGGTTAGTGTAGGTGAAGTGATCTGTACTTTAGAGTGTGTATGGTGAGTTGGCAGAGTTTTCATAGCATTATGAAACATGGCAGATATGATATCACTAACACCTTACATGAAATTTTCTCAAATGTGTGCACTTTTTGCAGACAGAGAAACAGAGCACTGTAAAATATTAATGGGATTATTCCAACTGTGCAAATTTAAGAATTTATCTAAGGTTCATAATTTCAGAGATCTAATCCGGAAATTGTTCCTTAATGGGAACATGCTTATACGTGTGCTTAACTGAAATTATTTGCCTAAGTGCTTTTCTGAAGAGAGAAAATCTTCATAGACAATGAAAGGCATTTCTGATTTATTAAATTTTAAGAGGCAAAACTTATCATTTGCTCCCATTTTGTACAGCAGCTCGTTGAATACTACCCTAGCTTCAGGTGCTCCTAGAATACCAGCAGACAAATAAGTATGTATTGAAGTAAGTAATAATGCTAATCAGAGAATGTGCATATGTGATCTACGTGCCCTTGGAACCAGAAATACCAGTGTCAGTTTGAGGAACCTTTCTGAATTATGTTCAGTTGCGAATTTGGTAGAAAATTAACAATTTTTAAGTAGCTACAAAGAATTCCTGTAATAAGAGCTGGAATACTAAGTGAACTTTTAATTCCCTGTGTTTGTACAAAGCTTATAGGAAAATATTACTGATGAAGATGTCACACGCAATTTAAATGGGAATTGCATTTGTTCTAATTGTACCATACTGCAGCTAATATGAGATAAAACTAAGAATAAGCTAGGTATCAGAGAAAGTTGTTTAAAACAAGAGGCTTAAGTACAATAGCAACAGAATGAAAACTGTTTGCCAACTACAAAAAAAAGAAAATAAATTCTTACTATAACAAGGCTTGGGAATGCAAACTGTGTCTGGAAAAGTTGCGTGGAACAGGCACAACCATTTATGGGATTAAAACACAGCTAAGGTCATTCAACATTAGTCCTTTGCCAGGAACCCAGTAAAAACTTGTGAGCTACGCTAAGTACTGCTGGCACTGATATTATACAGCTAACATATATTGAACTGTTACAGATGAATATCTCTCCTTCTTCTCTAAACATGACCAGTACAACACATTTTCCATCAATCTTACGCTAAGATAAAGGTCACCTCTCAGTGTGGCCAGGGCTCTGCATGAGAGGCACTTCTGTGCGCATTCCAATTCTCTAGCTGCACTCTCTGTGCAATCTTCCAGTTGCAATCCCTGTCCAATTTTTCAAGCCAAGCTGGCCTTTTTCAAGCCCTGACTGGGAAAGGAAACAACAGGCAGTTTATGTCGCTGTAAACTCCACTCTAGCAGACTTTCAGACCACACACCTACCCCTGGGTAGCTGCCAGTAGAAGCTAACAAACGCTTAGACTGAAGGCAGGCAGGAGACTTGTAGAGATAAGAAACTCCTGAGAAGTTGTTTAGGAGAGTTTTAAACCTTATTACGTTAAATAAGGGGAGGAACCTGTTTTTCTGAACTCCTCGTTCCCTTTGTGATTAGTGCATGATGATGGCCAACTCACAGAAAACACTTCTGACAATCATAGTGGAGGTTCATGAGCAAACATATCCCACCCACCCTGTTAAGGAAAATCAAGCCACTGGAGTAAATGTGGTTTCCAGTTGGCTGCTCTGGTCTCTGCAATTATGAAACTGACTAAATCTCAGGGCAGTTTGAATTTTATTTTAATCAACGAATTGGACACATAAACATTTAACTAATCTCTGATAAAGAGCATCCTTCCTCTAGATGTCGGTATGCTATTTCAACAACATAATAGTGACACACTATTATGTGGGATTCCTTTCTTGTACAGAGTTTAAATTCATTATATCTTGGACAAATTTTAAAAATAAAAAATAATTTAGAGCCCTTCCCTCCTTTCTCCTGTTACTTGTATCGATTTCTTTCAGGGTATGCAAAAATATGAAGTATTTCTCCAAGAAGCATGTGCTTCTTTAAGAAATACCTTACCATCAATACTGCTTCTACCACACTATCAGGGAAGAAGTAATTGCAATGGCATAATCACCTTTTTCTATGGCTTAGTTAGGAATGCAATCCTAACTAAGAGTTGGTGTATAAATACCTAGTGTCCAACAGGTCCATTGACTCACATGTATTCTTTTTACAGAAATTTTCACTTTGATTATGATGCCTCACTCATGTTACCAAAAAAATAGGAACAATTTCTTTTGTCTTTTTTTTAAATATCTGATTGTGCCATTTTAGAATAAAGTAATTGCTGTTCAAAGACGTACTTCAGGAAAAACAGAATATAGTGAATTTACAAAGTATTCTTTCTGTACAAATGAAAACATTGATAGTTTTCCCCATAAAAATATAGAAATGTCTCAGATACATTTTTTTGGTCAGTCATGCTTAAAAAGAAACAAAATATAATCTGCAGGGACAGTTGCTAACATTACAATTAGAGATAGGATAGGGGTAGATGGTTTTTGCCTGGTAGATAAAAACTAGTTTTGCTTTGATTGAAATGAGACGTTATACTTGTAAATGTTGGATAAGACGAAAAAGGAAGAAACATATGATTTCAAGTAAACCACAAAAATGCTGTTCAAGTATTTAATTCATTTTGTGTTTGCTTTATAAAAAGCTTTCAGAAAATTTTATTCTTTTAAATATTAGGTCAATTAAAATTTTTGTTTTGGAGTACATTTATTTTTAAGAACGGGTGAAAACCAATACTTGATATTTTGGAAATTTGCATCCAACACATTTGGCTCATATTTTTTTGCCTAGATTCAACTTAATTTAGAGAACAGCTCTAGGCTCATCATAGATGTAATTTGGAGTAAATGTGCTTTCCATCAAAAAGCAATAATTTAATTTCATTTAGAAAACATATTGCTGATAAGTGTTTATAATTCCTTATGAAGAAAATGAGTACTCATTTAAAGCAGTTGCAAAAACTATATCTTAAAAAAACTTAAATCGTGCCTTGTGAAGTAATTTTAGCTGCAGAACTACTTATTTTAGTCTCTTCTAGAATATGCATCTGGTCTGACCAATAAAGCAGGCTCAAAAGAGAATTATACTAAATGGGATTGTGAAACACGTGGAAAACTCCAACTCCAGTTGTATGCTTTCCCTGGTTACAAACAATTTAATTCAAAATGCATTTAAAACCAGGGAAAATCCGGAAGCATGCCTATCCACCTGTCATTTAACAATTGGAAGACACCTTCTGGTATGGTATAAAGAGAGTTTGGAGCCGGAAAACAGAAACAGATTTTCACTGAGATGAACCACTTTCCAGTATTGAACTGAAGCCATAAATGCACCTTTCTTCCACAGCAGTGTGACAAAATTAACAGTGAAGCAGCTATCTAACTAACTCACTAATTAACCAGCTAACTAATTATTCTTAGTCTCAGCATAGAGCTGTCTTTCAGCTGTTATTCAAAAATGTAGGATTTATAGTATCAAGAAGGGGTAATGTTTGTTACGGGTTAAAGTAAACACAAACCTAAAATGTTATACTCTTCGCTGTATAAACACATGACTCCTCCCCTCTTTTTCCAGTTTCAGGTGGAGTCAGATTTTTTTGTCAAGTAGTTTTCCTAAGGTAACAGGGTGTTTTTGGGGGCTAGTTTTTTACTGAGTGTGGTGGGAGGGGGAATCAACAAGTCTCATTACTAGCAGCAGTAGTTGTACGTTTGACCATCATGTTTCAGACCAATAATAAATAATAAAAAGTCTCTATAGAGGTTTGTGTTAATAATTAATATTATCAGAAACATTATAGTCGCAAAGCTCTTTTTTAGCTTTAGCAGGGCCTGTCAAATCAGAAAGTCTAATATGAGGCTGTGACCTGTAGCAGAGCACTCTTACAGAGGTGCCTCATTCAGTTTGCATCGTATCTTGCTTGAAGAATCTGGATCCCCAGAGGGGTTTCCCTTCGGGGTCTTCCCCTTTGTGTCATTCCTTAAATTCAGCAATGAATTGAATGCTTTCAAACCAGCATGGGCTGATCTAACAAGAGAATAATCTTTTTCCTCCATAGAGGAGGACTTTATGAAGATCTTTTGCTTCATATATTCAGACCTTCTTACTACAGCAAAGGTTGAAAACTTTTTATTTTTCAGCCAGGAACAAAGGGAAAACCGATTTCCCTTCCATCCCTATTTGGTTAAGCACCGCAGTCCATAGAGAGAAAGCTGCTGCATGCACCAAAGCCTGTCTTCAGCTTTTAATTCTAGCTCTTTCTGTACTCATTCCTTAAAACACCCCTGGTACCCTTTCACCTGTTTTTTCTCTCAGATTTACTGGCTGTCAGTGTAGCTGGCTCTAGCCTGATGTGCTGGTTATCCCAGCCAACAATTTTAAGCCGCATTAGTTTGCTCTGCAGTCTCTCTCGGAACTGCTCATCTGCTGTGGCAGTTCCTCATGCAGACAGTTGTAGGAAATCAAGTCAACCAAATTGTTTCCCTATACTAAAAACTTCAGGATTTTTTCCCATGTTATTTTATTTGAAAATTTCCATTCAGAAAATATAGGAAAAAGAGCAATTACTGTGTCAGGCCACAGGCAGTCACACACGGCTGAAATAGCTCTGACAGCTGATGTTATTTCCCCTGGGGTTCCTTGCTCCCTCTCTGCTGCCAGAGGTCATCGTCTTTGAAGCCGAGTGGCCGGGACACAGCATGTAAGTGCTCCTCAGAGCACTCCCTGGCAGCGTACCCAAGCATCTGCCACAGCAGTTGGAATCAGCCTGCCAGACTCTGCACAGAGCTAGCTGAGCACAGATGTGTATGCTGCCCAGCAGTGAGGGTAATCATTTCATTGTCGGCCCCTAGGTAAGACCTAGAGATAAGTGACGTCATGCACAGCTCCAGCCTTTTGGTGAATGTATGACCTCACCTTTGTGAGATTACGACAATCCTGGGCACACACATCCACCAGCACCTTCCTCAGGTGAAGTGCTTTTGATATCTTTTGAGAAATCACCTAAAAAGCACATTGCTTCACCATTTACATTGAGTTTAGATTTAGCAATCATATTGAGAATTTCCTTTGCCTGTCTTATCTGACATTAGATTATATATCTACCCGGCACTCGCTGAGAAGCTGTGAGGATGCTGTGAGGATGCTGTCCATTTCCCCGTTGTGCTCAAACACTAACTACTGATGAACACATTCAGCTCATCTCCCAAATGAAAGGCAATCATCTGCACGGCAGTGAGACACTGTATGTTTTCTATAAAGTCACTGACTTAAGTAAAAAAGTCAAACACATTTGGCTTAGTATATTCCTGTAGGTCTTTGTGGAAGAAATTGGCCTCTTTTAGTAGACTTTCACAGAAAGAAACACGGTATGACATGAGCAAGGAAAAATTCCTGGTTTCAACTTGAGAACGGTATATATAGTGTTACCACTATATATATGTTCAAGCTATCAGTTGCAGTTTAGAGTGTATTATCTCCCATAGCATAAAGAAGTACATTAACATGAATGTGCAGATAAGGATGCATTTCTGGTAAAATAAACATAAAAGGATACACCAACCAAAGTATCTTGAACATATCAAGAGAGTAATATTTTACCTTTTTTTTCATTGCTTATTTTTTATGAGCTTTGACTCAAAAGACCAAACATGAATTCTGTTAGTGAGATCAAATATTCTGTTAATTATTCTGCCACTTGCTAGTAACAAAAGAATGCTAATATGAATGTACTTCTTAAATCTAAAAATGTAAATGTAAGTTAATGTATAATGAATACCACAAAGAACTGTAGCTAATAAAAGATCAAGCTTAATAGAAAGCCAGTAGCGGGCTTCAAGGCAATCTGCTAAATAAGAAAAACACTTCGTTTAAAGTTAATAGAAAGAAGTAGGTAAACAGTCTAAATTGCAAACAGTGACAACTTTACAGAGAAAATAGGTTAAATGACTTTTCTGCTTATGCTTTGGGGCTATGTAGACTCATCTCTCTGAGTTCACCTCACTTGTCAGTTTTCCTTGGTTTTCACTAATTAATTCCCTTAATTTTGAAGCTCAATATCAGATGGAATCAAACACAGTATACTTTACTGGAGCAGAAAGTCTGAGAGTGTTGGATAAGCAGCTGCCATTTGCTGACTTTTCCATCGGATTTTTATAGGCTTTCCATGCTCATCACAAATTTATATGACAATTTGAAATCAATGGCAGAGCTGTCCCTGACTTTGCGGAGTCTGGGAGTTCACCCATGCCAGTCAAGTTAAGCTCAAAAAAATGGAAAAGCAGAGATATAGTCAGAGACTGGGAGATGTGATCTTCAGAAAATGCTCAGAATTCTCAGTATTGTTCACTGTGGGCAAAAAGTAGAACTGTGCTGATCATACATGAAGGAAATAAGGTGATAGGATTCAGTATTTCCATCGCTGCTGTGGAAGCTGTTCAGGACTTGCTTGTCTACAGAGGAGGATAAAGGAAAGAAGTGTGCTGAGGTGAGCTAAGAAGTGCTGAACTCCTGTTTCTGCTCTAGACCCAAGGGTTGTTCCTCTGCTTTGTGCCAGTCACATACCACCGTGGAGCTGGGATTAGGCAAACAGGTGAGTCCTCACTCGAGCACACACTCAGAGGAAAGGCCTAGCAGTGTCCTACTATTGCTTACACATCCCTTCCCAGGAGACGGGAGTGAATCTCCCCATCCCAAAGGTGGGAACCGATGCTTCATCACATCCAAAAGTGTTTTAACCATTAGGCTGTGGTTGGAGCTGAGGAACAAGAGTGTAACTTGGTCTGTTTGAAAAGCAAGTGACTGTCAAAGTGATGCTTGAGCTTCCCCAGTCCCTAGGCTGCTCCCTCGGAGAAAGGCAGCAGGATACTCAGATCCTCAAACAGCAGCAACATGAGAAGGATACCAAGCTGCTCAGTCCTGTCAGGAGCAGCGTGGCAAGGGGTTTGAGGATCTGAGACAGAAACCTGGTTATCAGTGCAGGTGGCTTTCAGGGCTCAGGCAACGGGAGTTTTTGGAATCCCAGTGGTGTGCAAACTAAAGTTCACCTGAATTCTCCTGTAAGTGTTTAAGTTTTTCTTTATATGTGGCCTGAAGTTTCATATCCATTAAAATTCAAGGGGATTAAAATCTAATTATTGTATTGTTGGTAATTCTGAATTTAAAATGCTCTCGCTGGCAGTTACGAACAGCTAATCATGTCAATCCACTCATGCATAAATCCACGGAGGTTAGCAGAGCTGTTTTGGGGCCTAGACAGGTGCATCTGGAAGTGTAAGAGGCATCTCTTAATGCTCCACTTTGATTTGAAGGATTAGAATTTTAATAGCCAAGGGAAAATGCCATGAATTTTAACTTTCAAAGAAAAGACTGAGAGGGAAACCTGAGAACGTGTAAATTGGCAGGGTGCTAGCCAGCCGTGATAATTGCCATTTGCACAGAGGTTCCCCCTGGTAAAGCCAAAGTAATTTAGCTGCTCATGAAATAGGGACCTATTAAAGGTTTCCAACTCTTGGCTTTGTCATTGGGAAAGACTATACACGGAGAAAGTCTTCCGTAGAAAGATGGGACACAGATTTATATGTGACATTTTTTTAAGTTATATTTTCCTCCAGTTTTAGACCTCAGATATATTCCCTTCAAGATTTATGTCCCATCTGTGAGGAGGAAGTGGTCTTACAATAGACAGAAATAAGATTATTTGGTTTGGAGAAGAAGGCCCCTAGATTCTCAGCATGCATTTTGCAAGTACTGGAAATAAAAAGTAATGCAAAGGGGGATGAGGGAAATGGGAAGCTGGGCTCAAGACAGCAATCTAGTGCTTCCAGAAGCTTCTGACCAAGTCACAAAGCAAAGCCCTGAATAGCTAAGTCTAAGTGTGGAAGGGGAAACTGTACGTATGCTGCTTCAAAGTTAGAATCCCACCACCACCTACATCTGGTGTACACCGCCGAGGGGACCATTTTCCAGCACACTTGCCAAATCATCCGGCCAGCTGCTTGTGATTTCAAACACAGCCGAGGCTAGGTCCACCTAGGCTGACGGAGCCCATCCTGGCACTACGCTGGTGAGTGCCAAGGGAGAGCTGGTGGATGTAACTGTGCGTTGGTTCTTCTTCACGTAACTCTTACCTTTATTGCTGAGGTGAAACACATTCACCAAGGACTTCACAGCAGCCAGTGATAGTTACTGAACTGTTACTATTTATAGTGCTTTCCAAAGTCTTAAAGAAACCATTTCTTCGGTTGCTGTGATCACAGCGCCTTTTTTAAGCCAGAGACACCTGACATTTGGAGGAGCTGGATGCTGTGAACAGGGTAGCTGGTTCCCTGCTGATACTACCCAGTTAAATGTCTTGAATATCAGCCATGCAGGGAAGAATCCATACGGATGGAGATTATAACCCCAGAAAGCACTTTTCTAGTGGTCTCAATCTCACATAGAGAGGCTGATGGCATAATCCATGTCTGCTGCACCTGTCTCTCCTAGAAAAAAGACTGCGGCAAAATTGAACACTAGTCCTAGGAAGAGTCATTCCATGCAGGTTAGTTTTCTTTCATACAGATTGTGTGGATGAAAAGACTCTTAAAACACAGTTTATGTGTAATGGACAGAACCTTAACATAGAGAAACAATATCCTTTCATTGCTAGAGCTAGATTGCTAAAGACTTTAATTGAAAATGTTAAAACAAGTACAAAATGTTTTAATTATTGCAATTTGTGATTTAACAAAATAGAAAAAGTAAAATATAATTTCTTTTGGGATAGCATTATTTATTGTGCACACACAGTACACAATTTAAAGCTGGCAGAAGCAGACAGCTGGAGGAGTCTTCAGCAATAAGGGCAATATGAATACGTTAATGGTTTTTAATAATATATCGGAATTTCTTCTTCAGCATATTCTATAGAGGATTATAAATCTTTTTGTAACTTATGGAACTACACGCAGAGGATTTACAGCATCTCTTAACTTTAAGATTTTTTTTTTTACACAACACAAGCATTTAATAAGAGTGTTCAATGAAGCTTATTGACATTTACCTTTCCCTTTGCCATACATTTATTAAGTTTGAATATCACATTCACATTAACATCAAACACATAAAATATGGAATAGCTGGAGAGAATAGAAGACATATTTTAGTGCTTTGATGTTGATGCCAAAGTTTTATTTAAGATATTTATATGTAGTCTGAAAAGGATAATAAATTTCATTGAAAGCTCACTATATTACTGGACTTTTCAGCGTCTACAGGGTAGACTGAAAGTACTGAAAAGGGAAAAATAGAAATACTGCTGAACAATCAATCTTCAAAAGCAGTGAATGTTATTAGGAAACCACATTTAAGATATCTCTAATTTAAATTTTATTTCTGAAAAGTGGAATGCCACATACAAGAGAGTTTCAGATTAAATGGGTTCCATTAGCTTTTCCTGCTTCCTTACATGGAGGTAATTTTCTTCAGAGGCATTGAAGAACAACTACTGTGTACAAAGTGCCTACTATGAAGTACAGTATGATTTAGTAATGTAAAGTATGGTCAAAGGCTGACAAAAGCAAAGACAATTCCCTTGACTGAAGTGTTTGCCAGTTTTACCTACTGCTATTTAGTTGAAATGAAATTAATCCATAGATCTGTAGCAAGAACATGAGTAACTGAGCAAGAAGGAACAGGTACTTAGTTGATGAAATTTATCTCTGTTGTATTTCTCTATTTACAGTTTGTGCAGCAAGGAATGATATTAGGTATGAGCAAACTGGATCAGACTAAAAGAAAGTTAAGCTATCCATCTCAAAGAAAGCACAGAAGATTTTATAAAGATTAAAACTGTTTTGGCAACTTTTGGCATTAGATAACAACCGTTCTTTGTTAAAAATTAAAAAATTAGGCAAATTGGAGGTTATCACCTGAAAATAAAATCCCATTGCCAAAACATATTCCTATACTTTAATGTAAACTCAGGTTTAATTTGTTCTTGATGGCATTCAACAGAGGGTAAAGTAGAGATCAGAAATTCAGTCAGTGTTTCCCAAATATTAAAAAAATATGCAGACCTACTTTGGATTAAATGTCATCCTCTGGCATCTCTTTCTTGATTTTGTAAAACCTCACAGCTAGAACTAACTTTTTGATTCACTGTAGCTAGGAAACTTTCTGTGGGCTTCTGTTTGGATGCTTGAACTTTCATTGATACATTTCAATTGACATTTACACTCCTAAATACCTTTGTGTATTTTTGCTTTCTTATTACTTGCTGAACATTCCTGATTGAAAAGTCAATGGAAGCTGTTGGATGCTCAGTACCTGCAAAGAAATCAGTCCTGTGATTGACAGCTATTGTAGCATCAAAGAAATTACGAGTCAGGTCAATTACTGGACCAGGACTTAAATATACACCAGAAAGCCAAGTGTAAGCTCTAGTTTAAAAACGGACAAAGGAAGAAACTCGCTCTCCAGCTTTATATTATGTTACTTCCTCAAACCATGGAGGATTTTGGAGTCTATTCCCTGTGTTGCTATGTGTCAGGTTCAGCTGGTTTGCTCAGTTAGTATAAGAAACAGTACCTGTAACACCAAGAATCATGAATTCTCAGCCTGGCATGTTCCTGAAGAGCAGAGGGAAAGAAAGAGGAGACGGAGATGATAAAGTTATCAAGATACAGGATGAGGCAGATGTAATACTTTCCCATAGTCATGACATCCAATGTATTTCTATGGTCACCAGATTTTCCTGGATCTGCCCTGTTGCATATCGGTCAGTCAGTCAGGGAACAGCACATCCTTCTGTGCCTAAAATATATGCCCTCAGGCAGGCTGAGATCTCAGCTCAAAGGGCAGATGATCAGATCCATACCACACTATCCAGGTTTCAGTAGCTAGTTATCATTAATACAGCTCTGGTTCACATTTCCTGGTTTGGGCCACACTCATCTCAAAGCAATTGGAAAACTTTGTTCTTGAGGTTATATGAAAAAAAGGTACAAAAAAAATCTGAACAAATGCTTTCTTATGTTTATATACTGACTTAATTTCAGGCTATTTTCTTAGTCTTGAGATAAGAATTTGGGTCTAAGACTGGTCCAAAAAGCCACATTGGAAGATCTCTGAAGCACCTCAGTTGAACGAGCCCTGAGTGCAACACCCGAGCTGGGCACTGCCACAGAGCAGCAGCAACCTTAGATTCTTCCTTCTCACCATTTCTGCTTTTGGTGTGCACTCCTGGGGGACTTCTGACAAGGAGACTGGCTAGGGAGATCCCTTAGTGTCAGGCATAGTTAGCCTGGTCCAGACTCTGGTCCAACACCTCCTAGCATTAAAACCTGAAAAATCCTGATTTTGTGGAGATGTGTAAACTGTCTCTAGGTGATAAATTCAAGGAGAAATTCCTGTTAGCACTATGAGAGCAGAACTAGTTATGAAACACAAGTTATTGGAAAAATCTAGTCAGCCTCAATTTATCTGCTTTGGATCTAGGAAGAAAAATATACTTTAAGGAGCTTTTCTAATGTTCTGTATAAGTATTTCCAAAAGGTGTGATCAGATATTAAAATATTCCCTGTCTAGGTCTACATTATATCAGATTTTATATCCTGCCTTCTAGATAATAATTTTATCAAGTAATATCCAATTTATTTTGTTTCAAATGTCATTCAGCTCCCTGCTCAATTTTTACTGCTGTCTATTTAAAAGCTGGATGAGCCCTGCTGTTTAGAAACAAAGGTTCTTAACTATGATGAGAAAGCTTTCATAGAATCATAGAATCATCATTAAGTCTGGAAAAGACCTCAAAGATCATCAAGTCCAACCGTCAACCCACTTTATCATCATTGTAAGTAGTTTTGAATTGGGAATGGCTCAGTAGATAAAAAATTGTAAAATCATTATTTAAGCTTGCATAAACAAGAGTTTTATTAGTGCCCACATCTGTTGTAACACTACCCGGGTGAAAATGTATGAAAAGTGTAACCTTGATCACATTTTGAGATGAACTTTAAAATATTAGACCAACTTTCTGTCGACAGCTTTAGAAACAGTTGTTAGCAAAATATACAATCTCTTTTAAACGGTAGCTCCTTGAGGTAATGTAATCACTAAGCCAAAATATTTTATAATTTACAGATTTAGTTAGCAGATGTAGTTAGCAGTCCTCTTATAACATTAGCAGTCATACACATCTAATTTCAAATTCTGCCATAGATATTATATCAAAAGTCAGCTTCTGGCAAGTATAATTGGCATATTAATATACTTCTAAAAATGAAAAGAAGATATAAAATTTTTACTTTGAAATTGTCCAGAGCCACTGTACTTATTTTGGAGAGACAACCTACATTATTAGCGCAATTCAGATGGTTTGGGTTCACTTACAAAGTCCATCTATGCTTTGGATCTCTCTTAGTTTGCTCACTGTCTTTGTCTTTAGTGTCCAGTCTCACAGATGTAATACTCAAGCTGAAACCTGCTTGAAAACATGTTGGGGCAACTGTGGCCAGTGGACTAGTGTGCCTCTGCTAGAAAACACATCTAGGCGTTCCCTGATGATACAACAAATCAAAACCAACGACCTAAACTTCTGAGGAGGAAATGACAGAGGTCTTTAGAGGATGGATACTTGACTGGATTTTTGATTGGGTCATTTTCCTTGTCAAGTGGATTAACAACAATATTAATGGTTAGTTACCAGTCGCACAATGTGCAGCCTTTGAACAGCAGCTTATTCAATGATCAGCTTTTCTATGGACATGAATTCTCTCACACACGGTCTTCTGCAGGTCTAAAAGTTTATTTTTTCATATAATTAATATGTGTCTGTTCTTACAAAACTTTTGTAAATGAACCATACATATCCAAATGCATAAACATAGAAAGGTAAATCAACATGCAGGTGCTTGTCTGTGCACGTGTGCACACACACACAGACAGCCAAAAAGGTGGCAAAGCCTGAAGCAAACAGAATTCAACCTCTTGCTAGCTAAAGTGGTTGTGGAGTCTCCGTCTTTGTCAAAATTAAAAACTAGATTGGACAATATTCTGAGCAACCTGCTCAAGCTGGTTGACTCTGCTTTGAACAGGGGAGGTTGAACTAGATAATGTCAAGAAGTCCCTTCCAAACTCAACCGTTCTATGACTCTGTGAAGCTTTCAGGTTTTCCTTTCCAGTGTAGTAAATATACTGTAAGAGCTATTTCTGATTATGCAGGAAAGGAGATAGTTGAAAAGCTGCACGTTGAATAATCCTATTTCCAGATAAATCCATAAACTAAAAAAAGTGAAGAACAAAACAGAGGAACTATTCTAATAACTTGCAATAAACTGAAGACTTCAGAGATCTGAAGAAATAGTTTGGTGGAGTGAGCAATCCAGTTTCCTCCATCCTAAACAACTCTTTTGCTGGAAGATATATTGTTCAACTGTCAAATATCTTTAAGAACAAAGGAGAAGTGGACAGAGGCATTATTCTATAAGAAAGCTTTGTGTGGAAGAGATGTCATGTAGCTAAACGCACACTAGAGTGAATTCCAGTGACAAAAGTCAGTTGATAACCATTGCCCCCAGATAATGGCTTATTGTAAAAATAATCTGCCAATCAAAGCTACAGAATCAGATTTAAAACAAAACAAAACAAATGTAACCAACCAAACAAAGCCCCCCCCCTTCATATAACACCTGAAGGAACAAAGAACATTTCTGAACAGAGATGGAACTCTTTTCAAATAAAACATTAGAAATTTCTTGAAATATAGAGACTTTTTGCTCTTTCAGTCCAAATATTAGGTCCAGAGCGCCAAGTTAATTTGCTTTCTGTCAGTCAGTGATGGATTTATTGTTATGGAATTACTCCTACATAGTCAAAAGGGAGCAAACAGCTGGTAACTTTCTAGTTCCTTCCACAGAAAATGCCACGATGAAGATGATAAGCACATGCAAGAGAGTGGGAGTGCTCTGTGAAACAGAATGTTCCAGCAGTGGTTTGTTTTTTTTTTTTCTTAAAAGCTGTGGAAGATGTATTCAGCTTCCAATCAGAGAGCCTGCCAGCATTTTTTTGTCACTGTAGAGTCTGCAAATCAATTTAAAGTTATTCTGGTTTTGCTACATTTTGTGGTTCTACTAAATTAGAAGGTGTTTTGAAGACCACTGAAATGATGGATAACCTCAGAAGAGAGAAGATGAATGTCAGTATCAGCATGTCGGTAGGTAGCCACTGTAGACTAATGAAGCATTCTTCTCTGTGTTCTACCACCACGGCATTCCTTACAGTAATCTGTGTAAGTGCACTCTTAAAAGTCTTAAGTCTAGATTGAGGGGAGTGCTGCAATTAGAGATCCAAGGACATTTCCTTTTCTTCAAAAGGAGAGTGCTAGAGCTATGAAAAACTTTTTACAGGCAAATGTAAGAGTTTGAGTGAGCCACATGTCAGCCTGCTTTCAGCATGGAGGTCATTTCCTGAGACTCAGCTTCAATCATAGGAAGCTTAATTTTCTTGGTTCTTGAAACTTTATATTTTATAGATATGATGGAGGTTATAAAAATGTAAGACCCAGTTTCTTGAAAGAAATAGTGAAGGCATGAAAAATTAATGGACTTTTTTGGATAATTTGGCCTAAATATGCCAATGAGTAGGTAGATCAAAAGACTACAGCCTTCATCATGCTTCTACTAGTTTAGGCAGATGAAAGCTAGATTGGAAGGCAGGCAAAGCAGACACTTGTCTACAGAAAAATGAGAATGAAGAGAAACAGCAGAAAGGAAAGAAGGCTAAGACACAAGAGGAGGAGCTGTAATTCTCGGTCTTTCAGAGTGCCTAGAACCAACCATTTTACCATGCATTTACCAAGGAGGTGGGGCCAGCTCAGTTTTATGGTTGTGATTCCTATTGTTCTGTTTTTCTTCTGGGATACATATGTATGTTGTACAGCTTCTACTAAGATGAAAAGAGAATGTGGATCAAGTCAGAAGGCCTACACAGAAACTTAGTGTCAGACTGAGTAATTTTTTCTGTGAATGCTTAAAAAGATCATTAATAGCAACATAAATTCTGCTATTAATGTCTGCTGCTTTACTTTGCTGCTTTTCTTGTGTTTCTTCAGTTGCTTAATTTGTTTCATCAGATCAAAGTAACAAGATGTGTTAAATCATTTGACCTGTGCATTATGGTAAGATTATCACATATGGAATTACATGTTATTGCTCTATAATATCAGGAAAAATGGTATAAATACTTCACTTTTTTCAACTGATAAGACCTAATGAGACACTGTGGTTCTTAAACATCCTGAGTAAATACTCTCCTTTGTGAATGACCTGTTTAAATGCTCTATTTGTAGTTGATTGCTGGAGGTTTATTTAAAACATGTTGACCCTTTGCTTTGTAGTCACGACTACTGAACCTATATTAACAATAAAGTACACCAATGCAACTGAAACCTAAACCTCAGCTTGCCACTTTCTCCCCTACTTAAGGTGAGTATACAATGACCCAGTGCTGCCTCGGTAAAGACCTGAGAAAACAGAAGGAAAACAGATAACTATGTCTCTGTGCTAGAGTGATTATGTTACTTGGCTTTTTTAAAAAGAAGGCATTAATATTTTCTATCAAAACAAGCCCAACACCTACCCCCTGTCCCCTGGGCTGATTTTAAAGACTCAATTTACAAAGCTCCTAATGGGGAGTTTTCACACATCATACCTAACATACAAATTATATTTATGCTTCTGTTCCCACAGAAAGAATTAAAAAAAATCTGGAATAATCCAGGATTCACTCTTCTGTTCATCTATAAAAAAGATATTACAATAATCAGTACTAAAAAGGACAGATAACATTAAAAATTATTTTTGATTGGAGAACTGTTAGAAATGGAGGTTGTTTATTTGTTTCATTGCTGTAACTAAATGAAAAAGAAATACAACATTAATAGTTTCTTTTCCAAGAGTTAGAAGTCCTTCTACAGAGCCAAAGATGTTAAGAAATCCGTATAAAAAAGCTTTGTCAGATGGATACCAAATTTTGAAAGACAAAAGCAGAAAATGTTAGTAGTATTTGTATTTACAGCTTCAATTAACTTTGAAAATGCTAATGAACTTTTCAGCACAAGAAGGTAGATGTGTGAATAACACCATTTGTTATAAAAATTAATAAGAAACTACCCTTTCAAAAGCTAGAAGAGTAACATAAGAACACTTGAGAATTCTTTCTGTGCTCATACCATTAACAAATGCATCTTTTTATTCTGAGAACTTAGGGTATTGCTAATTATGTCTTTAAATTGCTTACATCTACAAATGCACCTCTTCATAATCTTCCATCAGTACAGAATTTTTCTTTTGCTTTTTCTTGCATGAGGGTAGCAAAGGCTGAAAATTACTGAGGTATGAAATATGCTTTTTGTTGGTTTCAAATAAGGGCCCTGGTTTAGTTTACAACATTTGCTTAGTTTGCATCCTTCTCTCTTTTGAAATCAATGGAAGACAAAGGTGCTGTAAATATTTTCTAGCATTTATTCAGAATTTTAATTAACATTCAGGAGTTTCAGCTATGGGTGCCAAATAAATATTTTAAAAGATGTAAATAGTATCCTTTTATGTGAAGTCAGAAGAACATCCACTCAAAAAGAAAAAAAATCAATATTTTTAGTACAGTCAGCATAAGTTTTGTTGGTTCAGCTTCATTATGTTTGGTTTAAATACGTGAGGGTGCACTGAGTTCTTAGATGCACTTTTCAAATTTCTCTTTCTTGGTATTTGAAAATGTAAATAGGAAACAGACCGTCAGTTTGAGTTTAACAAATTGACTTGGTAAGTTTTGTTTCATTTCTAGGTCTTTTGGTTCAGTGCACTGGAATCTGGTAGTGAATGGTGCTGAGCACTGCTGAAGCTTGACAAATGAGTAT
>VZTO01008032.1:84167-113151 GCA_013400615.1 Syrrhaptes paradoxus | reverse complement strand
TGCCTTCCATTTTGGAGCCTGCCTTCCAGGATATGTACATACCTGTAAACTGATTTCCTATTTTAAAGTCTATTTCAGAACCAAAATATCAGCACTTATCTTTATGCAAGAAACTGCATAGTAAGTAGCTGTTGGGCCATGATTGCTTACTGAAAGAGTCCTTGATTTTCAGAACAATCCATTCCTACCTAGAATGTTGCAGACACCTGTAAATTTTCCACATTAAAAAATTCTAAAATAAAATAGATTTAACAGTTAACAATTGGACTTCTATGGAAAAGATGCAACATTCCAAGATGAGGTGTGCCACTGAAGTTTTACCAAGTTCCAAGTAGTATTCAAACAACAATATTTCAGAAGACCCTGCAAGTAAGGCTTCTTGGAAGCCAGAATCCTGACTGATTTAATCCATACTGCCCAGAGATTTTTGCAAAGATATGAATGGCATTATAATGCAAGCAAGTTTCTAACAACTACATTATTTATCATGAGTCTTATTTGCCTTATGCATTTAATTTCCAATTTTCAGAGCAATTTCTAAGTTGGACAATACGTTCCCTGAATAAAACCAGACTGTAGAAAAATACATTTGTGCTTAAAGAAGACTTTATCCACGGAAGCTCTACAAGCTATGCCATTCAGGAGTATTAATTATATGAATGCAAAACTCTTCTCATTTTATCCTCCAAGAATTTGGGATTCAGAATAAGACCTGAAAAGCCTTCAGAATTAGTAAACACTACAGTCAATAAGCTGAGATTGAAAGCATACAGGGTAATTCATACTGTTTGTAAAAACTTCATATAAACTGCTCACCTCTAGCCTAATATTTTTGCAGCTGAAATACAAGACTAATTTGGAATCATCTCATTACCCAAAAGCCATCACCGAAGCAAAGGCAATTTAGAATACAACAACAACAATTAGAGCTGGAGAAATTAGCATTCAAAATATACAAACAGCTTTCAAGTTCAAGGCATTCTTAGATCAGGCAATAAGAACAGACTGCTAAGATCTGAGCTGCTTAATTTGACATAAAGAGTGTTATCCTGAAATGAAAATAAAAAACAAAAATAAGTTAAACTCAGGAAATACTTCTTTTCTTTGTTTTCTTAATAGAAATAGGACTGCCTTATGTACAACATGCAATCACCTGATAGATTGAAGCGGGTATTTCATTGATGTTAATTCACACAGTAGCACCCGCACCACTGTGCCTATGGCTGAAATTCTACACTTGTGGCCATAAATGAGAAGCTGCAGGAAATTAATCATGGTGACATTGAAAAAATGATTTGGAGATATTTGTGCTTCTGGAAACCTCACTTAACGAGAATTTTTAGACTAGTGGATACCCTGTGGCATCCAAGGAGATTTTGAGTCAAACAGCCATTACCTTTCTGTTCTTTTCAGGAGAACAGCTTTATTTCTACTAGGGAAAACATTTCTTAGACCAACGAGTACTCTACCACAAGCAAACGCCGATGTTTCTTTGCTGACTTTTCTCCACAGGTCTACACAGTCTCCAAATGTATGAAAAGAGAAAAAGCTATGAGCTTCAGGGAGGTACCAAAGACAAACATGTGAAAGCATCTAATTAAACAGGATAGTTATTTCATTGCTTTGTGCATGTGCCGACAAAGCTTTCATAACATTGTCATTATTCAGAAATCCAACGCTTGAGAAAGCCTGACAGCAACTGCACTCAGCACATAGCTATCCAGACAACTCTAGTCACCCATGAAAGCAATTTAAAAATACTGAAGTGTGTCACAAGAACACAGGAACTGAAGGACACTCTCTCAAAAATCTGACAAGATAACATAGTGAGTTTTTAAGAACAATGCAACTGCTTTTCCTGCCTCATTCCATGATGAACCAGTAACAGCAGAATGGAATGGGTGGCAAATGCTGTAGGGAAAACGGAAGTACAAACACCAGACTGTAAGGAAGTGTCGTTTTGATGGACTTAAAAAAAAATAACCTAAAAAAATCAAGTTAAACAATAAACTACAAGACACCTGTAGTAAATCCTTCAAAATCAAGTCCATATAACTTACAATGGTAAATTATGACCTAATTGCAACCTGGCATTTCCGCTGNAAAATGACACAACTATTTTCATGGCACTAAGGATTTTTAACATGTGAAAGTAGCTGTACAGTAAAAAAGCAATGTGCTCTCTGTTTTTCTTCACAAATGTTTTCCAAAGCAAATACTTAAAGATAACATTAGAAGTTTCATATATGATTTTTCATGGCTTGTTTCACACATACACTGGAGTAACAAAATGACCTTAACAGCACTGAGTACTTACACTTCATTAAATGGAGGAAGCCTCTGAAACAGACTAAGTTAACACTTAATTGCCAAAACTGATTAGGAAATCAATGTTTACTGAATGTATTGATGTCACAGACTTAAAATGCTAACAGCAGCTGAATACCGCAACATGTAATAATTGGAACAGTGAATTCAAAACACAGCAACTTGGTATTTAAAATTAATATGTTGCCCACTTTCATAGTTAAACATCAATGTGACATGTTTGGAAGGGGGGGAAAACGCATTGTTTCCACTAATAATGACACACCTTACACATGTCGAACAGAAGACACCTATACTTCCAGAAAAACACTTGCAAATAGAAATGCAAAAGCATTATTTTCTCCATCATGAGTGTATTCTAAGTTTCATGAAGCTTCATAATTTATTTCTAACATTTTTACTGTTAGAAAACTATAGAACATGGAAAAAAAATTCTCTCTCTAAATCTAGGCACTTAGTTCAACTGTATAAGTTAAACAAACTTCTGTCATTTACATGATCAGCAGTTATTTCCTATTTTGTGTGTCATGCCAAGCCAAGGAACAGAAGAAAGTTTAGCTAAACTAAGGAGGTCTTGCTTTAAAAGCTGCACTACAATGTGTAATTCTGCATTATACAAATATAACAAAAATCTGAAACTGAATAAATCAACTGGTCGACAAAAATCATTAGCATGTCTTATCCAGTTAAAAACACAGACTTATTTTGCTATCTATATTAAAAAGATTGGAATAATTGATAATTACAATAAACTTTTGTGCCAGCACCATTCTAAATGATACCAGTTTTGCTAATAGTGACCTGTCAGAAGGCAGAATAAACAGCCACATAATTAGAAATACTTCAAATACACCTCATGATTAATATTCCCAACACTACATTTATGTTATCACTTTCCCAGCAATGGGAAACTTCACATCGGTGAAAAGCAGATANAAACTATTGATTTCTCCCTTAGCATAGTGAAGATTTCTCTTCCCCCATACTCCTCCTCCTTCACTGCATAGGAGATAGAATAAATTAATAAAAATCTTCCTAGTTATTTTAGAACTAAATAAGTGGAGGAGGAAAGCATTTTTCACTGGTTAAGGATTGTGCTTAAGCTTTTTCTATTGCTGTACGATACAAGGAATGTGAATCATCCTTGTCACTTGAGAAAGAAACCCACAGATAAAGAGTGAGACAGACAGCCAAGTGGGAAGAAAAGATGGATCAGCAGAGGAGTCATGCTAAGAAAACTCCTCTGACATCATTAAATCCAGCTTTTAAAATAGCACTGCTTATCTAGCCCAGAATTCTTGCCTTCTGGAGAGTGACAACAATGCAAGACTATACCATAAAACAGCTAACTTTTAGCAGATGAAAAATCAGTACATTGTAGAAGATGCATTGGGAATAGACACTGATAACCAAAGGGAAAAGTAGAAATCATAACACATCTTGTCCCAAATCATAGCAAGTTATTCAAAATGTTCACTAAGTGCCCTGCCATAGTCTTAATTAAAACAACAACAAAAGCAAAGAAAAAAAGGCACTGAGAAGCAGAGCCCCTGCATGTGCTTACTGACCTGAGGCACTGAAGGGCCAGTGACCCCCCGCCTAAGGACTCTCTCTCCACTCACCCCACTGAGGCATCACAACTGCAGTCTTGTGACGGAGGAAAGTGTGCTGTCCCTGCTTTGCAAAGTGCCCAAATGTTTTACTGGGGCTTTTGTTATTTATTAATTGTCTTAAGATTTCTTATTTACCAGATAGTGTTGCATTCTCACTGAAAGGGCAGGGATGAATTGAGAACTAGAGGGGGCACCCAAGGTCCTCCTTCCACAAAGCTGCCTGTCTTGGTCCTTCATGATCTAAATAAACGATAACCTCAGTCCAAACTAGAGGCACTGTGGTTTCTAAAACCAAATTTTTACAAAATTCAGTATGTGCTATTTTAGTGAAGGCAAGTTTGATGNTCCCAGCAATGGGAAACTTCACATCGGTGAAAAGCAGATACAGCAGTAAAAATAAAAAAAAAATAGATAATATTGATCATCTGTTTCCAGTCTTCTATGCAAAACAAACATTTATATTTATGGCTGAGGCAGTACTTCCATTACAAACTCCTACTTTCAAGCACTTTCAGCAGTATGGAAAAAAGTTGCCCAAGAGGAAAAAAACTATTGATTTCTCCCTTAGCATAGTGAAGATTTCTCTTCCCCCATACTCCTCCTCCTTCACTGCATAGGAGATAGAATAAATTAATAAAAATCTTCCTAGTTATTTTAGAACTAAATAAGTGGAGGAGGAAAGCATTTTTCACTGGTTAAGGATTGTGCTTAAGCTTTTTCTATTGCTGTACGATACAAGGAATGTGAATCATCCTTGTCACTTGAGAAAGAAACCCACAGATAAAGAGTGAGACAGACAGCCAAGTGGGAAGAAAAGATGGATCAGCAGAGGAGTCATGCTAAGAAAACTCCTCTGACATCATTAAATCCAGCTTTTAAAATAGCACTGCTTATCTAGCCCAGAATTCTTGCCTTCTGGAGAGTGACAACAATGCAAGACTATACCATAAAACAGCTAACTTTTAGCAGATGAAAAATCAGTACATTGTAGAAGATGCATTGGGAATAGACACTGATAACCAAAGGGAAAAGTAGAAATCATAACACATCTTGTCCCAAATCATAGCAAGTTATTCAAAATGTTCACTAAGTGCCCTGCCATAGTCTTAATTAAAACAACAACAAAAGCAAAGAAAAAAAGGCACTGAGAAGCAGAGCCCCTGCATGTGCTTACTGACCTGAGGCACTGAAGGGCCAGTGACCCCCCGCCTAAGGACTCTCTCTCCACTCACCCCACTGAGGCATCACAACTGCAGTCTTGTGACGGAGGAAAGTGTGCTGTCCCTGCTTTGCAAAGTGCCCAAATGTTTTACTGGGGCTTTTGTTATTTATTAATTGTCTTAAGATTTCTTATTTACCAGATAGTGTTGCATTCTCACTGAAAGGGCAGGGATGAATTGAGAACTAGAGGGGGCACCCAAGGTCCTCCTTCCACAAAGCTGCCTGTCTTGGTCCTTCATGATCTAAATAAACGATAACCTCAGTCCAAACTAGAGGCACTGTGGTTTCTAAAACCAAATTTTTACAAAATTCAGTATGTGCTATTTTAGTGAAGGCAAGTTTGATGCCAATGTTAAAAATAAAGAAAAAGAATGAATTAAATTAAACTGTAGGAATTTACACAAAGTATAAAACTAAATGTTTAACTTGCTTACCTTCATCATAAATTTCTGTAGAGCCACGAGAAGGGGAAAAAAAGAGAAAATGCGAAATGAGTATTTGCTTTCAGGTGCTTAAGAATGGGTTTTGTTTTCCCTGAAAAAGTGAGTGGGATACACAGAACTACAAACCATATTTAAAAGGAACATTTATCATTGTAATTAGCATAATTATAGCTCATGCTAGAAAGCAAAACAGCTGCTCAGAACAAGGCTTCATCATTTTTTTATGCAACCATTTTCTCAGATTTTTTTTATTTTAAATAATATAGCACATTAAATACTTATTGTTTAAAGATAAAATACAGTACAGGTAAAATAGGTACCATGCCTGCTCACCTTAAACAACCTGCTCTGCAGACAGTTTCTAACTAAGTACAATGTGAGTCGTAAAGTCCTGCATTCAAAGTGCAGGGCTGGAGAGCAATACCACTATTGCAGTAACTTATCATATGTAAGTGCACAATAAAGTAAGAAAATTTAAGTGCTAACAATATTTCATGCAGTGCCACATGACTGATGTCAGAAGATTATGGAAATTTTTAGGTTAATTTTCATGGAAGTGCTCAAGAATAAAAGGAGAGTGGTACGTTATGTTACATGCAGTGATTTGGTTTTCTTTGAGAAAATTCTATGGCCCTGTTTTCCTCTTTTGACCTCATCAGTTCATGTTTTGATATCACAAAGTTTGAAGCTGAGGACTGAAGTTTGGCAGCAAACCTCTATCCCACACGAAAAGAGAGTCTAACTGGAGAGCTTCCAAGCAAGACTGGGTGCTTTCATTTCATACATGCTTTTAAAACAGAAGTATCTGTTCTCAAAGATGTACAAGATGTTCTAGCTTAAAAACTTCTCTCCTTAAAAGTCTTCTGGGTCTATTTGGTAGTTAGACATTTGGAAAAATATTGACCAAAACTAAAGATCACGCACCCTGTCCACCATCCCCATAAACCAAGGACTTAAAATACAGTAAGATTATTGTGGCATTATTATTCATCCCATTTCTTGTCACCCCAGTATTTTGTTTGCTTTTATTGGGTGGCTCCAAAACCTAACTAGAAGTCTTTTCTGAGCTGTCTACAGTGGGGTCTGTGTGTAAATTCATTAATATAGAAACCAGTTGAATACATGACTAAATCTAATATAATCTTTCCTGTATTTCTCAATACTGAGTTTCATTTGCCATCATACTGTCAGTTTATCAAAGAGATTAGATCCATCAGAGACCTTAGTCTCTTGCAGCTGTCATTCATCTATAAAGTCTTATTCTGAGAACTACACAGCCCTAGTGCTTTTTCCACATTACAAGTACATTAAACAACAGTCCTTTCGTGAAACCTTCTGTTTCTATTTTTGATAATATATTTTAACTGCTTGACTGTAATCTCTTAACTAGCTTCAAATTAAATTGAACAGTTTATCTCTTCCCTTGATTACTAAAATAATACAGCAGCTTCTTGTGATGGATTTTTGGAAAACCAGATTTATCAATTCATTCTCCTTCAATGACATATTAAATGAACTGTAACAAATGAGAGAGAAACAATTGTCATCTGTTTGCATCTGTCATAGTGTGTCCTTTAAAGTTCTTCTAATTCCTTAACAGTTTTGAAGATTGTTTATGTGTCATTTTAGAGAAAGAAAGTGCCATGAGCAGTCCCCCTCACGCTAGAAAACCTGACAAACAACAGTGGGTGAGGGGAGTCTGCACACATACACCCACCTACTGCTTCAAACCACCAGAGGAAGAAACACTCTGAAACTTAATTGATGTAAAAATCCTTTCTCTTCATGACAAACACTTAAATGATTGCTATATCCACTAATGTGAAGAGAATGAGCCTGTGAAACTTCAGGCCAAGCCTGAGAAGTTCCCGTCCATAAACTGTGATGGCCTCAACTGCCCAGCTACCGGCAAGGGGACGGGACTAAGGGTTCCAGACATTCCTGTCACACCCTCCTGCAAAAACATTTTCCAAGGGTTTTAGACCAAGTCCCTTCTTAGCTAAAGAAGAATGCTTACTTTGCAAAACATTCACTTCCAGCTTGGAAAAAAACCACCAGAAATTATGCAATTCAGGTAGGCAACAGGCTGTTACACAAGAAATTTCTCCAACTCATCCTCTGTAGAGGGAAGAACTTTCTGCTCCTTCATACCTACTCTGTGTTCCTCAGAACAACAGTGCACGTGAGCTTCTGGACTAATATTAGCAATTCAGAATGCATATTTGAAAATTAAACATAGTTCAAGTTATAGTTTTGTTCTTAATGTCATTCTAAAATCCATTGCTCTTGAAAGGTATTGTTTGCCAAACACTAACACCGAAGTGTTAAAATGATAAAAAGACAGACCAATACAGTGACTAAGTGTAGCAAATAGTTGCTGCACACTTCAACACTAACTTAGCTAAAAGTAAAAGAAGAGATCAAATTGTGATAGCATGTTATTTTAGTTACACATAGACCTCCAACTCCCTCAGTGGAGCTGCGCTGATGACAGTAGAACTTGGTCATGTTTACATTTGAAATGTGACATTCTACACACCCTAACAAACCATACAGATGTATGCAATATCCAGTACAAAACACTATTACAAACAAGCTCAGTCTTAAGAGTTATTAAGGATGAGATTTACCTGCACTATGTAGATTTCAGCTAGTTGTGGAGACTTACTTTACAGTCAAGGAAGAGAGTCATTTCTAGAATGTGATTCACCAGATTTATTAAGCTGACATATTCTGTAGGATGGGACCAACTACACTCCAGAAGTGTTTGATTCTCTGTCTTGACTATGATTAGGAGCCTAAACAACTCACTAACCCTACACTGTCTACAGCATAAATGCCTAAAGCACTTTCAATATCTGAAGAGCTGACCAGGTATGAACTAAGTACAGAACACCTATACTGTATAAAACACTGAAATTCAGGAATCCACTGAAGGTTCTCTAGAGCACTCAGAAGCAAGGTAATAATTGGACTTCTGACATACTTCTGGACTATATATGAGCGTCTCTGTTAAATCCTGTCATATCAAAACCGATGCAAACTTGATGAATAAATGCATCAAAGACAGCATTTCACCTTTAGAATTCACTTGTTCAAGAAATCACAATATGCTGTATGAGAATAACTGAATGATCCTATGTTAACACTACTATTATTACTTCCTACATTGAGTCACCTCTGCACTCCGTGTTATATCTAAAACTTGAATGCAAAATCTTTAAACTGGGAGATCAAATACTTGTGCACAATAAACATATTTTCCCACCAGTAACCTGACAAATAATTCTATATTTAAGTAAATGAACTTAGTGTGAATAAAAAGTCTCAAAAAAAAAAGTTCTTGAATAATTCATTTAATGATTGAAAATCATACTGTATATAAAGCATGGATGTGCAATTAATTACCTTAATGGCACTGAAGACATATTACTGCAACCATTTGTCTTCATTAAGTTTTATTTTGTAGCTCACTCCAAACACTACAGCAATCCTAGCTTGTTTCCTCTAGTCAAAATCCACTTGTTCTTGTATTCATCCAGTCCACACTATCCTCAAAGCCAGAATTTATTCACTTCATCTCAACCCAGAAGCCTCTATAATGAAAGCAATTCTTTTGAAAAGTGATTAAAGTGTGTTTCCTTACACTGCAAGCTGGTTTTCTCCAAAGAAATTGAAAATTAGTCTTACTAGTGGCATAAAACTGAGCTAACAGAATAACTATTTTAAGGGACGAGAAAAAGATTAACCATTACCTTCAGCATAAGAGGTTCCTCTGTCTATTTAAAAGTTACAATCCTACAATGCTATAGTTAGCACAGCTTTGCCATGAACCAGTGTAAGGATGAAAATCCTTGTCCCTCGCACTCTAAATTTAAGAACAAATACACTTGGTTTACTTTCAAGTAAAAAGCTCTTTGGAGTAATCTGTCTTGAAAACAATCATTCTTTATGCTCTTAATACCAAATTTTCAAAATAATTCACCAAAATAATTCAAAATTATTTTGGAAACCACAGATGACCTGGAAAATTCCCACTCCTCACATTCTGTTCCAGTGCTGAGCATTTGTTTTGAAAGTCAAGACAGACATTCAGATGCTTTTATGAGAACAGAACTAATTTAAAAATCAAACACTTGAAGTATACAGCACCCACCTTGAAATTTCAAATTTGCAAACAAACACCATTAGTTGCTAATTTACAGCTACAGACACTTGAAAATTATTTCCTTTATTTCATAAACATATTAAAACAGATAAAAATTACAGGCAAGTGGAAAGGAATTCCTTTCACTATGTATTATTCAACTTCAGCTTATTTCATTAAAAGTAGAAAAACCATTTTCAAATATGAAATGTGGGCTGGGATGGAAAAGGTAAGCCTTACTTCCACTAGGTTTTATGTTTGGTGAGATGTCTTCAGCTAATCTGTTTGATTCTGCACTGAAGCAGACCTACAAGCCCTCCCAGTCACTCCTGCTGAGAGACAACAGAAAAAGCCAAAGGTTCAAGGAATATCTTAAACTCATTTAATTCTTGCCTAGCTTCAACTGCCAGCACATGCCTTACAGTAGGATAAAGATTTTGGAACAAAGTTACCAGAAGAATGATAGTCATTCATGAGCAGAAGCACAGCAGAACTGGAGTAATTCCTTCCAAAGTTTTCATTAGCACACTTTACAGGCTGGGACAGCTCAGAAGTGAATGACTTCAGCTTATGCTTTGAATGGCGTGAAACTGCTTGCAACAAAGTTCAGTTACTAATTTGGTCATTAATTTGACATGAAGCTTGTCTAATTGAGGCTCTGGGCTTGGGCTTCAAGGTGTCCACAGATACACAGACATAACAGAACACGCTTGCATTAATCTTGTGTGTTCTATGCCAGAAAATGGTTTAAGGGGAAACAGATTAGAATGAGGTGTCTGGTCTCGGTGACCATGCCACCATGCACCAGCCAGCCTTCTGCTGCATCAATTCAGTATGTGCATCTGCAGTCCACCACAAAACCTCTGGTAACATTCTGGAATTACAGAGGGGGTTAAGAGCTGCTGTACAGGGCAAACAGGGTCTCATCTCAGACAGAATAATTTCATATCTGAAGCAAAGCGAACATCGACTCCATCACTGCGAGATAAGAGGTTTTCTGGATTACAGAACTGGTCTATCAGGAAAAGTCTTTAGCCAACGTAACTCGGAATGAAACATTTAGCTCTGCTGTCATGGGAACCATTTTTTTTTTTAATGTGAATGGAAATGTGAAGTAGTCTTTCCAAAGCGTAAAATTTTTACATTACTAAATTGTGAATTAAAGAAAAAAAAGCAGATCTGACTTCTACTTATGCAGGTAATACTATATTTGCCAATATCACATTATTTGAATACTTCAGTCAAAAAGAAGCCAGGTCAGAGTGTAAACAATAAACTTGTGGCTTACAATTTTTCATGCAACACAAAGTATGAGGCAAGGTGCCTGAATACTACTGAACTTCCTTTTTATTGCCATTTTTCTCTTTATAGTAAAATTCTTCATAGGAATAAAACCACAGAATCTAACAACTTAGAACCAAGTCCTCTCACTTGTAAGCAAAAAGGTGGACAAGATGAGAAGATAACCTGACCATCACTATGGCTTAAAAACATTCCAAAATCAATCCATATAAAAATTTGCTAGTTGTCACAAGTGTCAGATCCACAGAATATGAAAAATACTGTAATACTGATACTATTAGCTAATATTATTACTTAACTACAGTTGTTTAATAAATATTACAAACAGCTACATATATATGTCACATGACACAGATAGTTGAGAATACTTGAGTAGAAAGGGTGTTGAAAAGCCTAAGCCACCATTTAAACAATGTACTTACCTACGGGAGTCTCAAGCAAGCTATAACTTGTGTCACTACTTACTACAAAGATGTAATAATCACAGATTAAAATTCTATAATGTCCAGCTGAAATAAAGTGAGACCAGCACTCCAGTGATGTTATTGGCCATATACCAAAGGATGCCTGAAGTTGTTTTTGGTCATGTGCAGCTCAAATGAAGTATTAAGAAATCAAGGAGGACTATTACGGTCCAAGCTTTCAGAGAGGCTTCTAACATTGTAAATGTGAACAAACAATTCTACACACACTTTTACGACCACTAACTCATACATATGCAGATGTTAGAGATTACATTAGAAAAAAACATACAAGAATATGTCCNTGCATTTTAGGACTACAGTGTCTATACAGGAAAAGACAGGGTGGGTTACAGAATGGAGTTATAACATTAGACAGCAAGGCTCAAAACTGACAGGCAATAATCATACATTTATATTATACAATTCGACAATCAAATTAAAAGATAAAAAAGTCACTGTGGTAGCATGAAATTTGTTATGACAATTCAGGAACGACCAGATCCTACATGAACATGTGTTTGCCTCTTTTTTGAGCCATGCAAGTTGAAGGGCCATGAACACAGAAGGTATCGAAACAGACAGGTTAGACTCAGTGGCAACACGAAACATTTCGGATCAAGTGAATAAAAGACAGAATCACATACCCATTTTTCCACATCAACTAGCTGTAGAAAGAAAAAGCAAGAAATCAGTAAATCTCTTTCCTTAAATACAGCATATCAAAGTCTATTTTGAAGTTAACATTTCACATTGTTGGAAATGTAACTAGTATGAAAGAAAACATACGAGTAGAAGCTATTCTCCTGGCATCTCCTCTTTAAAATGACAGTACCTCACTTTTTGTCTTTATTTTATGGGAAGCACTTCAAATGCTGGAAGCCCAAAATGTCATATCAGGTAATGGGGAGCAAACGAAGACCAACGCTTAATTATTTCTACATTGTATTCAGTACCAACCAGTCACAAGTACAGAACACGATTTCCCTCAAAACATTTCTCCACTTTCTCTTGAGTAAAGCTCTGTCATAAGTGAACATTATTCACTTGAAAAGGTTTAGTGGCTGCTATTCAGCTTTTGCCATTTTAATGAATGCCATAATTATGAAAGGTAAAATCAGGAGGTAACTGTCAAACCCTGACTCTACAACCTGCAGCGTAAGAGAGTGTCTTGCGTAAGAGCAGACAACAGCACACCAAAATGTCATTCATTTTTCCTATGGGAAATTACAGAGAATCACTCTGAAAGCTTTCAGGTTTTGTATTAACAAAACTGTTTCAAGGTTCATTAAGGAAAATTATTTTAAATTACTCTAAGTCGTCTTTAGCCCATCTTATAGTCTCAGAAAGGACTGAGAATATCTACTAGAACACATTTCAGCTACTACAACTATTACTGTGGCACTAACTATTAAAAACTTAGTTGGCACCAACCGTAGTCTATCTGAAGAAAATCTCTCTCTGGTGTTAGCACAGAAAACACTGCAGCATATCAAACCCTCTGAGGTTTACTGCAGGTACACATTGACCTTTTGTCACCAGATGCCACGTAAAAGTTCAGCAATAATTTAAGATAGCTTTAGTGCAAACCATGAGTGATTTTCAAAACCAGTAGTATTTGGATTCCAGCTTACTTGTAAAATTACTGTAATAAAAGGCAATGTAGGTAGTTCTCATCTATAGAAATAGTTTTACTCAAAGTAAATTTTCTCACTTTTTTAACATACATTTCAATTAAAATGGAGTTTTATATTTTCAATATTGTTCAGTCCTGCTAGCACACAAAGGTTAGAAAACACCATCTGACCTGTCAACTAACATTCTAAACTTATAAGCATTCGTTAATTTGACAACTCCTACCTCTCTTCTGAGATTGGGACTGCATTTAGATTTACAAGAGAAATTCTGTGATTTATTTCTATTTTATTTTTTTAATAATCTTTACTGGGGCTCTTGTTATCAAGCACAGCTACGGAAATTCCTCCTGAAAACACCCAGTGTTCTGAAATAGATGCAATGTATGAAAAGATGACAAGTTAGAAAAGCAGACAATGGTTTAAATCTAAATGCAAACAATACAACTACAATGTCTTAAAAAAAGGAGTAAGGAATAGCCAAGTTAGATTCATGCACAAGTCTTTCATTTATTACCTTAATGTGGGACATCTTTCATTTTGTTAAAATTGTATATGCACTGAGAACATAGCATCACAAGCAATTTGGCTGTGTAACAATGCTAGAAAGAGCTGAACTGACTCACACTTTAGTGACTTGCTTTAAGATGTTCTCGCTGTCCTAAAATTTAAGTGCACAGGACAGCCACAGTGGGAATCAGAAAGAATCCACTGAAAGCTCAGTTGTAAAATCAAATGCCTTATAATTGTTGAATTGTTCATTTACTTTAACGGACATCAGTTAGCTTCAAGAGTCAAGTGCAGTATTTGCCAAGTATCTACAAACTGTACACACTAAATTTGTATTGGTATATCTATCTTTAAATAGAACTGTCAACAGGCTTTTGCATACGCCTAAAGGCACCTTTACTCAGTAGTCTCTCAGGACAACCACTTTTACTGTGCACGTACACTTGTCAAACCCTACAGTTTGACACCTACATGATGGTCACAATGGAAAGACTATGAATGCATCCAAAGAGATCTGAAAGCATGGTACAGTGCACACCACAATAAAAGTGTGCATTTTTAATTACAGCCATATTATATAGACCTTCTCCCAGACCCAGTGGGCTCCCTTTCTCTAGCCATCTGTGGAAAACCTTTCCCAGCTACTGAAGGCACACAAAGACATTTCTTTCTTACAGACCACTTTGTCCCAAGTTCTAGAATTTGCCTGTGTAACGTATGGAGATAAATTTTTCTTAGCTTTTACCCCATGGAACATATCCTGGAAAACTTGTGAACTTCAAGACATTTAGTATCCCATTTTGGGGAAAAAAATGGCATACACATGACCTAATAACATATTTATTATGAAATTCCTAGTAATGCAGATTAGGTAAACCTAAAAGTAAATAAGACTACTCATATCCAGCAGCAATTGTACTAATGTAGACAAAACAGATGTAAAACTCACATAAACAAAAATGAAAGGTAATANTGTTTCACCAGAAGGTTCCTACCCCATGCATACATTGCTTTGTTTCAAGGTTTTGGTAAAGACTGAGGCATCTAGCTCTGCTGTCTAGGGAAAAACCCAAAACCAAAACCAAAAAAAACCCAAAAAAAACCAAGAAAAAATGTCTAACCTTCCCTTCTACCAGACCACATCTTGTCACCTCCCTCTTTGGAGCGCTTAATGCACCTTGGACTTGGATTACCTGTTCTTACTGTGAATTACTCTAATTAGGCTTTGCTGAGCTGTTGACCTGTTAGGTAATACAGATCTTCCACTGGGCTAGGAAAGTTTAAACTTCAGGAAGAGTTGGGAGCGAGGCAGGGGACTGGCAGTCACTTCTGTAAGTTCTTTCTCACTGTGATACCTTACACTGTAAACTATTTTATTAATACATTTATTTATACGTTTCTTTATATATTACATACGTTATGTTAATCCTGGTAAGAAAGAACAGTACAATCTTTTCTTTTATAAAGCACAGTAAATTTTGCCTTGTAATAATAAATCCAAATCCATGCAATTCAATAACTATTCCTCTTCTGGCTCATCTTCTCTCCTGATCACTAAGTCCTATTGTTTGGGAAAATAAAACAATTAGGAATATACTAACTGTTCTCTTTTTCTTTATCCAAAGAATATTACCTTTAAAATATTTCCTCCAGCAGAGGATGCAGAATCCATCTCGAAACATGTATACCTCAAATGCAGTATGCTACTCAGAAATATTCCTTCCACATGTATCTGGGTACTCTGAAGACTGTCTCAGAAGAAAAGAACATAACACTGGCTAACATTAGATACTAAAACTCAGTAGGTTCATTGCCATTTGACAGTTCTGAATATGGAAAATTATCATCTTGCCATGAGAACACCAGAGTTACCAAAAACGGTGAAGGACAAAATGTTTCTAGAACTTACTTGGTGATCATGGGCTACTTACACTACAACAATTAATCATTTTACAAAGATCTGTCAACTTCACCTTAAAAGAATTATTTCACTGCCTACTGTTAGCAAGTAGTCATCAACATCAGTAGTTTAATGACTAGAAAATATGACACTTCAAACTGTATAGTGCTTTACGGATACTAAAGTGGTATGTATGTGGCACACATACATTATACATTTAAGGAATACAGGCAGTGTTATAAGATGAAAAAATAAGGATGCAAAATTGGATTCTAAGAATCAAGCAAAAGATCAAACGCAGCATTTAGAATCACAAAATAATTTCTCTTCTTGAACTAGATAAGAATACTATAGTATGGAGTCTTCATACTTCCCTTATAATTTCATATAACTGCAGTAGGAAGTCCCCCATGAAGAACATACAGCCATGATTTAATCATTTACTGCAATGCTAATCCAGAAACTTGTGCGTGATCTGCATTTCCTGACTTCTCTTCGGAGACATCTAAGAGCCCTGATCTTTTCAGCCAAGCTTTCATTTGTAAATGCATTTAATACAAACTGAAGGGCTGGTTTTCCAACAATTTGTTACGAGTGCTGCAGATGTCCAGCATGACATGAACCAGACATAAAAGCCAGTTAAAACAGCACGAATGCAGTTCTGTTATCCCTCTTTTCTCTTGTCATAAGGAGTCACAAACTAGATGACGAGAAATAAAGAAGGACCTTTCTGCCATTATGAGGAGTCATTCACAAACTTACTTTTTACATCTTGACACAAAGCAAGCTCACAGAACATGTGCTGGACATCCGCTAATACAGGAACATCAATTACCAGTGCACAAAGCTGGAAAGTAAACTAAGCTGTGCAAAACGGCCTGCCATTCCTAAGCCTGGCTTCTGCATTCTGTTTTCTCTCATCTGCTTGAGCAGTATACAGACACACCAAGGAACTTTATTCCATACAGTACAGGAGAATCTTAGCTGACTATGGCTAATCACATTCTCTACAATTATTTATGAAAACTGTAACAGATACAGTCCCATCTCTGGATCATGGCAGTGTGACCCAAAAATGTCATCGAACCAATGCATTCCAGCTGGTGGATATTATATCTTCCTCTATGCTTATACTCATTTTTCTGAATGGAAGCAGGGAAATCTTATTAGAGGAAACTGACAACGTATAGTCAAACCTCAGTCTAAAACTCTCTAATANAAAAAAACCAAAAGCACACCACACACACGCACAAAACAAAAACCAAAAACCCACCACAAACAACCAAGAAAAAATGTCTAACCTTCCCTTCTACCAGACCACATCTTGTCACCTCCCTCTTTGGAGCGCTTAATGCACCTTGGACTTGGATTACCTGTTCTTACTGTGAATTACTCTAATTAGGCTTTGCTGAGCTGTTGACCTGTTAGGTAATACAGATCTTCCACTGGGCTAGGAAAGTTTAAACTTCAGGAAGAGTTGGGAGCGAGGCAGGGGACTGGCAGTCACTTCTGTAAGTTCTTTCTCACTGTGATACCTTACACTGTAAACTATTTTATTAATACATTTATTTATACGTTTCTTTATATATTACATACGTTATGTTAATCCTGGTCTGAAAGAACAGTACAATCTTTTATAAAGCACAGTAAATTTTGCCTTGTAATAATAAATCCAAATCCATGCAATTCAATAACTATTCCTCTTCTGGCTCATCTTCTCTCCTGATCACTAAGTCCTATTGTTTGGGAAAATAAAACAATTAGGAATATACTAACTGTTCTCTTTTTCTTTATCCAAAGAATATTACCTTTAAAATATTTCCTCCAGCAGAGGATGCAGAATCCATCTCGAAACATGTATACCTCAAATGCAGTATGCTACTCAGAAATATTCCTTCCACATGTATCTGGGTACTCTGAAGACTGTCTCAGAAGAAAAGAACATAACACTGGCTAACATTAGATACTAAAACTCAGTAGGTTCATTGCCATTTGACAGTTCTGAATATGGAAAATTATCATCTTGCCATGAGAACACCAGAGTTACCAAAAACGGTGAAGGACAAAATGTTTCTAGAACTTACTTGGTGATCATGGGCTACTTACACTACAACAATTAATCATTTTACAAAGATCTGTCAACTTCACCTTAAAAGAATTATTTCACTGCCTACTGTTAGCAAGTAGTCATCAACATCAGTAGTTTAATGACTAGAAAATATGACACTTCAAACTGTATAGTGCTTTACGGATACTAAAGTGGTATGTATGTGGCACACATACATTATACGTTTAAGGAATACAGGCAGTGTTATAAGATGAAAAAATAAGGATGCAAAATTGGATTCTAAGAATCAAGCAAAAGATCAAACGCAGCATTTAGAATCACAAAATAATTTCTCTTCTTGAACTAGATAAGAATACTATAGTATGGAGTCTTCATACTTCCCTTATAATTTCATATAACTGCAGTAGGAAGTCCCCCATGAAGAACATACAGCCATGATTTAATCATTTACTGCAATGCTAATCCAGAAACTTGTGCGTGATCTGCATTTCCTGACTTCTCTTCGGAGACATCTAAGAGCCCTGATCTTTTCAGCCAAGCTTTCATTTGTAAATGCATTTAATACAAACTGAAGGGCTGGTTTTCCAACAATTTGTTACGAGTGCTGCAGATGTCCAGCATGACATGAACCAGACATAAAAGCCAGTTAAAACAGCACGAATGCAGTTCTGTTATCCCTCTTTTCTCTTGTCATAAGGAGTCACAAACTAGATGACGAGAAATAAAGAAGGACCTTTCTGCCATTATGAGGAGTCATTCACAAACTTACTTTTTACATCTTGACACAAAGCAAGCTCACAGAACATGTGCTGGACATCCGCTAATACAGGAACATCAATTACCAGTGCACAAAGCTGGAAAGTAAACTAAGCTGTGCAAAACGGCCTGCCATTCCTAAGCCTGGCTTCTGCATTCTGTTTTCTCTCATCTGCTTGAGCAGTATACAGACACACCAAGGAACTTTATTCCATACAGTACAGGAGAATCTTAGCTGACTATGGCTAATCACATTCTCTACAATTATTTATGAAAACTGTAACAGATACAGTCCCATCTCTGGATCATGGCAGTGTGACCCAAAAATGTCATCGAACCAATGCATTCCAGCTGGTGGATATTATATCTTCCTCTATGCTTATACTCATTTTTCTGAATGGAAGCAGGGAAATCTTATTAGAGGAAACTGACAACGTATAGCCAAACCTCAGTCTAAAACTCTCTAATAGAGAAAAGCGAGATGAGAATAACTAGAATCGAACTAGATAGGTTGAAATGGAATTTTGTTTCTGTTACAACACTTGATTGTCTTCCTATGCACCATGATTTTCTGAATTTATTATTCAACAAGTTAATTGATGCTACATCTTCTCTTCCAGCCCAGGGTTGTCTTCTATTGCAGATGCTTCAAGAGCTATGCTTTCATGTCTATTTGGTTCAGCTCCTTCTCTGTATGCAACATGGATCAGAAAACTTAACTGAGAAGAAAGAAATTATTTTCTTTCCCCCAAAGTCAGTTTTTACTGACTGTCATCCTGCAAAGAAAATTTTGAGCACATTAGAGATCGAGTGGTCATGGTAAGGCTGGAAAAAGTCCTCCTATCTACCTCCAAACAGGAAACCTGTCTGGGATGATAAAAATGTTTGCTTTTATGCCATATGTCTTCATACATTCTCATTCCAAATATGGCACATTCAAAAGAAGAACCCATGTGCCAGGCTAGAAATATTTGATTGTCAAAATTCTGTGATTTGAAATAGATAACGATTTTATTCCTGACCTTGCCTCTCCCTGAGGATAAGCAGAATGCAAAAATACTGTGCCTGCACATCTTGATTTTTTCCAGTACTTACATTTGATCAAAGTAGATCAAAGACTTATTTTTTGTGCCTTACTTGAAACAGCCTGCTAACGATCACTTCTGATTCTAAGTAAGTTGCACTGAGAATAAAATGACACTATTTGTTTTAACTGCAAGTTTTCCACTTTTTTTCCTCCCATTTTGTACTTCCTGTTCTCCTATTAGCAGTGTGGCATTTCTAAAATAGCTGAGAATAGGCAGTATTTTAAGTGGAATAAGGCTCTAAACTACCTCATCTTTTCATAAAGCTTTTCACTGGTGGCCAATTAAGTCCATCTGCATGACACAAAGGCCCACATGCTTTGAGCTAGACTTCTTTCTCTCCTTTCTCTCTCCTCTTTTCTCTTCTTCCTCTCACTTTCTTTCTTTGCAGTAAGAAGCATTTACGTTACAGCAACTCAAAGTTTGGAAGGGTACACCTTGCAATAAATACTAGCTAACACTGCGGGACATAACAGTTCTGTCTCTCTTCATGACACACCACTATCTGATGAAGAGCTATCCAAAGAATTTCTGAAGAAAATTACTGCTGCAATATTTTGTTACTTCAGCAAGTTATGCCTGGCACCTGTAGACAACCCTCAGACTAATGAAAACACTCAAACTACAGAAATAAGAAGGCATACTTTGGACTTTTTTGCCCAAAATTTTGATTAAAAAATAATTCTTGCCTTATTGCATCTATGAGTCGTCAAAAGGGAAAACTTTCTGGTCAGCTCTAGGAAATTAAAAGAGGTCTGGTTCATTATATTAAGAGACCTCTGCTTCATTTCTGACTCTTCCTACATGTGGGGGTTCCACTGGCAAACCTGAAAACATTTTCAGCCCATCACGTTCACCACAACTGCTGTTAGCTTTCAGATATGTTATTAACTAGGCTGCTGTAGTGTGAATCAGAGAGCTAAATTGTCAAGAGTGCATTTAACTGCTAATCTTTTCTTTTTTAAGGAAGTACCTCAATAACTTGGTTCATTCATTAATATACAGAGCACCTATTAAAAGAAATAGGGAGTGTTACCTTTTTCCATTTGCTTAAGGGATGAAATTACTTTCCCCTTCCTCCCATGCTGAGAAAATGATAAAGCTGCCAGCTCTCTGTGTTATCTTGCTCCTTACTAATACAAAGTAATTAATGAATTCAGGGTTCCACAGTTGGAGACAGATGATTTGAATAGTCAAAAAAATCCACCAGCCATAGTTGCATTCCTGTTCCAAAATGCCTCCATCCTTTCCCACAGCATGGGAAAGCTTTTTCACTCTGTGAGGAAATACACGTTTTCCCCTTCTCTTAAACACAGAAGAATTCTACATGCAAGACACTTGCACGCGATGATGCTTTCACACAAGGCCCTTCGGATCAGAGGAGAAGGGCTGTATTTTGCTCCCTTCAGCAAAAACTACTCCGCACATTAAATTAGACAGCAGTTTGCTGGTCAGTGGCATGGAAAACAGATTTTATTAAAACAAGGCAACAGGAGAAGTGATTAATCAACCATGACTGGATGATTAGATGGGAGTTAATAAGCTTATGATGCAATTTAGCTGGAACTCTGCCTAACTGATGGGGATCCACAGACAGCATTTTCCTGAAAAATGAAATTGTCAAACATTGGAGTAGAGGTCGCGAAAGTGAAAATATTCATATTGCAGAAACAGGTTAGCTTAGAATGCACACACAATGTCTGCAATCAAATACTTTCATTCTCTTAGTAAGGTCTGACATGGATTTATGAGTGCACAAATCTGAAAAAATCCTAGCCTTAATTACAGTGCTTTACCACAATATAACTGAGATTTTTATTTAAAAGTTAATGGAGACATTTTTTAATGGCTATTTTCTCCTGTTATCCACGAATTCTTTCTGTGTATTTCAGTGCTTTCTAATGNGGGGGGGGGGGAGGGGGGTGGAAGTAAATTCACTGTGGATGAAGCATTTAAGTCAATTTGCCTCAAATTTTCACTGGGAAATTTGAATGGTGCAATTTCAACAACCTACCAAACACCATTCCTAGAAAAATAACATACAGTAAAGTCTCTCACTAGACTTCAGATAGTTCCGTGACTTAGGAAAAACGATCTGCTAAATACTCAGTTGAAGAGTTGTTGACTCCAGTTTTAAGCCAAACTGGGAAAGGACTCAGCATTTTGCACTGTGTGTGATCACTACAGGAGAATTGCGGTCTTTCTTCTAGGCAGAGGCAAATGCTGGATACCTAATATGTTCCTGTGATGACCTCCAAACCCACCAACAAGTTCTTTCTTTAAAATGAAGGCTTCGTATTTCACTAAGTAATGTACCTAAAAAGTAGCAGTATGTCACATGGCTGAGGAGAGAGAATAAGGAACCTCATCTGAAATTCCTTGGAACAGCCAAAGGAATTATCAGTTCCTGCCTTTATTACAATTTGAACAAATGCAAAAGCTCTTTTGAAGAAGTAGAGCTATACACAGTAAACTCCTTGTAAGCTAACAAATGAACACCACTTGGAAATGGAATTTTATGAAAGAAAGCAAAAATGCACAAATACCCAGTTAACTAAAATAGTCTGCTGCTAAATGACCTACATATACACTAGGTTATGTGAACTTATCACATTAAAAAATCGCCACCAAAAAAACTGTGAAAAAACAGGATTTCCAAATTTGTCCCTTTCCTTCTGCTCTGTATTATATTCTGTGACTCATCCCAATATTTTTTAAATAGAAACTTATTTCAAGAAAAGTAAGTGTTCTGTATATTTATCAACAGACGGATGGCTACCAAAGGCTGCTTCAGGAGTGGAAGCTGCGTGTGCTGCAGTAATTACAAGCACATTCCACAGCATCAGTAGGATCTGCACAAACAGCCATTAACTGCAAAAATCATACACAGGACTTCATAGCCCAAATGAATTAGGTCTAAAGCAGATGACAACACCCAATCAAACAGAAGTCAGGTTTACTGCTGGCAGCCTGAGTGCCCCCTGTTCCTTCCAAGCATCTCTGCTTTGTTCTGCCTATTTCAAAGTATGCTGTTCCCATAAAGAAAAGTAAGGAGTGCACTTTTGCTACCAACACATGAAAAAGGAAAACAGTCTTATCTATTTATGCACAAAGAGAAGGACTAAAGGGCAACTAACTGTCTAAATGGCAAACATTGGAAAAGGCTGCAGCCCAGGCAGAAAGAGGAGGGTGTAAGTGAAAGGGAGGAGAATCTTCAGAGTTCAGCAGCTACCACTTTATCAAAAAGCCATTTATCGAACAAGATCAAAAGCCTTAAAAAAGCTATGAACGAGGGGATAATACCTCTCCTTCTCACCTACCATGTTGCTAGTACTCTAAAAGCACAGGTTTCAATTTTAAATTAAAAACTAAAGGACAGATACCTACAAAGAGCTCGGGAAGAGTCAAAAAGAGCATACTTCTTTAAACCTAAATGTATGTATGTGTGTGTATATATGTATATTTTACAGGCATGCTTTTGAAGGGGAAGGACTCAATCCAGACTGCCTGCAGAAACACAGCAGGAGCGTCTAGTGCAGCTGAGATCCTGGAGGCACTCCAAAATGGAGCCTGCTGGTATGGGACCCGCTGCCCATCACAGAGACGAAATGCAGCTCAGCAGGCTGGCAGCACTGACCGCCATGGGAGGCAGGTCCCTTCCCAGGCAGGGCTGCCTGGGAGCCTGCTGTCCTGCCCCTCAGTGGGACACAGTCCTGCCCACAGAGCAGCAGCTCAAATGCTCAAAACTAAAAACCAGGTTTAGGAAAGGCTGAGTGATCCTGATGCACACTGAGGCAACATCTTGGTGTATAGGTCCCATTGAGTTTCGAGCTCATAGCAAGCCCTGCAACCCTGCTGCTCTGAGGCGAGCTTAGCTGAGGTGGATGATCCTGCAATTCCAAAAGGAAAGAGAAGTGCCCCTGTGAAGAGCTGGGGTTCATAGCCTCCACTGTGCTCAAGTCCCAGCCTAAGCTATAAATTACACCCTGGGAGCCCAGAGGCAGAATCTCACGTCTCAGCCTTTCACTGTTCACTTACACCGCTGATCCTAGACTCCTTTATTTCTTTCACTTTCCTTCCCCTTATCGCCAAGTCAAGAGTTGTTACCATCCTCATAAGTAAACTAAAAACAGTAATTCTCTATGGTAAGAGAGGAAAAAAAAAAGTCTGCTAACTTTAGAACTGGAGTAGAGTAACTCTCACACTACAGTAGTACTTAAATGCTTAAAACAGACCAATACACTCACCTGCTTGGAAAGCTTTGGTTTTACTATTGTTAATGAAGCAAAATGTTTGATGGCTCTCCAGCATTACCTTCCAAAACCAGAAACCATACCTTCTCAGTGAATCAACACAAAGGTCACTAAGGAATGGCTGAGCATCAAAAGAAACCATTTTTCCACAGACAAGTAGTGGTTAGGCATGAGATAACACCTGTTCTCACCAGACCTGTCATTTTTGCGAAGATACTGTAGATGCAGTCAGTGATGTAGCTACCGTTGATTCAAATTTCTTATTGCCATGGGGAGATGCAGTCACATACATGGAGATGTATCCTCATGCTTATAGTACCTATCCAGACCTTTTCAGCAACCATGTTCAGTGACAACCATCAGCAAACCATGCACATTTATCACCTCTGACATGCCACAGAAGCAATACAGAGATGAAACCTGCTCCTCCCCAAACTCAATTTCTTCCCGCTTCCTGTTCAGGACAGGAATTCAGTCTGTCCAGTCCTACTCAGTCTCACAATCCCAGCTCTACCTCTTTTTTTCTTTCAGATGCTACCAATGTTGCTCTCATTCAAACACTACCCCCTTGGGGAGGACTATTCACATCCACACTTGAAATATACTGAAGTCAATGACGCATATACAACAACATCATCAGCATCAAAAGCACCACAAGGTGTTGAACCCTGCAAGATAAGGAGATCTAAAACCAAAACTACATTAAGAAAAACTTGAGTGAATTTGAAGATCAGGAGTTTTTTTAATTACCACAGAAGGTATTGGTATGGTACCTCCTGGAGGGTCAGCACACTGAACACATTTCAAGAGGAAGAATCCCCTGTGTAATCTCCCAGGCGCAGCTGCTTTGAGGTTCTACAGAGCTGCCTGATAGCAGACTTCTTTCTTGTTACGCAGCACTGCAGACACGATTTAACATTTCCCATGCTCCCAGCCTGTACAGCATTTCTATGCATTTCCTACACTGATAGCATTTTGCACCAGACATCTAAATATTCTTTAAACTCACTATTATAAGCCACTAAGACAAGGGATCACTCTATTTCAGAAATTTTGTATCCATCTAGCAGAAATCTATCCTTACAGGGATAGCCATTATAAAACAAATGTAAATTTCATCTATATTACATGATGTTTAGTAACAATCTGTTTAAAAATGTTGCATAATTATTATTTCCATTCTCAATATAACTGTATAACTTGTCAAGAATTATAGTTTATTTAGTATAAGGTCTTGAGCTTCACAAATAATTTGTATTACAGCTGTGTGAATTGCAAAGAAGAGGAAGATATAATGTTTGAGTATCACACTATCCAGGCCTTGCCCCAGCTGGTGAGAGTAATGCACATCACATGGTCAGTAACAGGAGAGATGTAACAGACAAGAATCATATATAATCATGAATAATTTCAATTTCAAAATGCTTTTTTACTAAGCTAAAAACTGCACATAGAAGCATTCAGTAGACAATATGGCAACTAAAGAAACCAGCTAACAAAGTATTTAACCCTACATTTCATTTAGCATAAAAGTAAACAAATTTCAAGCACATTAAGGCAAATGGGAGCCAATTTTTCTCCTGTGCAATATAGTCTAGGAAGACAAATAACAAAAAAGACTTGAAGTTTACTCAGTTTTCCATTCAGAAAGTGAAGAATAAATACATTCCCGAGTAAGCATTTAAAATCATCTCAGTATAAATGCTAGATGACCTACACTATCCTGACATAGTACATAGTATATAGTGCCATTCACAATACAGAAATTGAAACTACATATATTCACTTTCTTGCTACTGATGACACAAAGAAATCCATACTTATTTCAGTAGCACTCTTTTTCTAGCAAGCAATCAAAAAGCCAGCACTTGAGGTGAAAGGCCACTGAGAAGCAACTGAGAGAAATCCATCTAATTCCATACAGGATAAGTGAGTTTGGTGCATCTGTCATTAAAACAATTCCAACAGAAGCACATTATAGTCCCAGTGCAGCCAATTTTGCTAGCGAGCAATTCATGTAGCACAAAGCTAGCCATTAGCAGAGGAATTGAAATTTCCACCCACTGTGCTAATAAAATTGCAAAAAAAAAAAAAAAAAAGGCGAAAACCCATAGTCAGTCTCATACTCTTCTATGTATATCTGGACAAAAAAAAAAGGCCCCTGCACACACCTCCTGTTGGCAGAACAAAGCCAAGATCAGCAAACAGGAGATCCAGATGCTCTCACCAGAATAGGCGTCTCTCACTCTACACCCTCACAATGAAATGAGATTTTGCCTTGGATGGATGGCACAACAATAAAATTGGCTTGGCACCCACCTGTCTTCTGGAAGACCAGAGTGAAAAGAATGCTTTACCACTACTGATAGAAATAATTAAAGCTGCCGTGAGAGACAGTTTGCCAAGAGTTCTCAATCACTCCAATGAAAAGGTACAGTTAACAACAATCGTCAGCATAGGATTTAATATCTCTCATCCACAAAAAGACACAATACTGGCAGGTGAAAGCAAGTCACCACATGTATTTATGTGTGTCATAAATATAGATCATCTATTCACCAGGGTATGGCATGTAACATACAACCCAGAATCTTCAAATTCCAGTGGTCTCATCTATAATAATTATCACAGATCACTATAAAAGACCTCACAAGGCAAAAGAGTAATATATTATTTCTATCATGACACTGTTCAATATATTTCAGAAAACTCAAGCAAAGCAAGTGTAACTCAAGGAATCACAATCTTTTATTGGTTTCAAAAGAAAAGCAGACTTTCGTTCTAGCCAATATAAACGACACATGACTTTGTGCTTGTACACTTACGGCAAAATGTCCTTTAAATGCAAAGCTAATTTAATTTCATGCATCTAGTTGCTGTACCCAAAACTTTTTTTGTTCTCTTTGAAGTAATAAATGCATTAAAATAGAATAAAAGTTCAAACCAGACACTTGTTACATAAATACAAATAGCAGCAGTGTTCTGAATCCTCAAATTTTCCCTTTGGAAAAAAAAAATCATTTATATTGAAGCATATGAAAAAACCTCCCTTTGAAATATATTTCAAATAAGAGATAGTAGAAATAGCCTTTATGAAGGTTACCTTACACTTTATTTTAATTTGCATACCGTCTTCACAAATTTTTATTTTAATAGTTATTTTTAACAGTGTGTTTGCTTGAGGATGATTTCAAAAAATTTTCAGACAAAAGCCTAAATAATTTGCTGAGGCAAATGAGGCTAGGAAAAAACCTGATGTTTTTCCATCTCATTTTGGCAGGTTTAGAACTGTCACACAACTGAAAAACAACTTGGTGGTGAATCTGGAAAATTCACCTGTATTTCATCAACAGAAACTTGAAGGGGGTACACTTGCTCAAGAGTATGCATGCTGGACCTGATATTGGCCAAGAAGCCGGTAATAACCAGCATGACTGAAATCTGCATGCTGGATCTAAAGGAACTAGACATTGTGAGATCTTTTAGGAATCACCAGAGGACAAGGAAGAATGAAGGCAATCCCTGGGTACACAGGCAGGACAGCCCAAGAAAGACATCGGGAAATTAGGCTGATGATACCCCACCTGGAGTACCGCATCCAGGTCTGGAGCCCTCAGCACAGGAATAACATGGACCTTTTAGAGCAAGTCCAGAGGACGCCACGAAAAAGATCAGAGGGCTGGAGCAACTTCCCTATGAGGACAGGCTGAGAGAGTTGCAGTTGTTCAACTTAGAGATGGCTCCAGGAAGACCTTATTGTGGCCTTTCAATACTTAAAGGAGCCCTATAAAAGAAGATGGGGACAGACTTTTTAGCAGGGCCTGTTGCAATAGAATAAGAGGCAATGGTTTTAAACTAAAAGAGGGTAGATTCAGACTAGATATACAGAATAAATTCTTCACTATGAGGGTGGTGAAACACTGGAGCAGGTTGTCCATTTCTGGAAACATTCAAAGTCAGGTTGGACAGTGCTCTGAGCAACCTGATGTAGTTGAAGATGTCCCTGCTCATTGCAGGGGGGTTGGACTAGATGACTTTTTAAAGGTCCTTTCCAACCCAAACTATTTTACGATTCTATGATTTTCCTTGTCATAAAAGGTGAGACTGGTAATAGCATACTATGTACAGGTCTGTTCTCTAACTTTTAAGAAAAAGATGTTTAAAACTCAAAACTGAAAGAAGACACACGTGATAACAGTCCTCACTTATAAGATTATTTACCCTTCTCTTTCCACAGGATTCCTCCCATTTTCTGCACACAGGATGGTTCTTTTCTGTGGGTGAACTAACAATAAAAGTAGTACACACATATAGCACTCAAGTCCCCAGCAAAATAAAAAAATTACCTGTTTAAAATGAAAAGTGTAAATAATGCTGCCTGAGCAAACAAAACAGGAACTAGTCAGTGCCTATGGCTAGAAGAAGCAAAGCACTCCGCAGATTCTTTCTTATGAAATTTCACTCATTTTCCGTTGTTGTCTTCAATACTAGCATTTAGCTGATTCAGGAGAAAGAAGTAGGTATACTCAGATACATCAGTCACTAATCTCATGAGGTACAGATATTCTTATTTTGGGATTCTTGCACTAAAAAGGTAGGTATTTGTTGCAGAGGTAATCTGCATTTGATACACAATAATTGAGAATTAAAATTAACCATATCCTGGGCTGTATCAAAAGAAGGAAAGTAGGTTGAGGGAGGTGATTCTCCCCCTTTACTCCGCTCTGATGAGACACCACCTAGAGTACTGTGTCCAGCTCTGGAGCCCTCAGCACAAGAAAGACATGGACTTGCTGGAGTGGGTTCAGAGAAGGGCCATGAAGATGATCAGAGGGCTGGCACAGGTTGCCCAGAGAAGTTGTGGATGCCTCATCCTTGGAGGTGTTTAAGGCCAGGTTGGATGAGCCTTTGAGCAACGTGGGGTAGTGAAGGGTGTCCCTGCCCATGTCAGGGGAGTTGGAAATACAGGATCCTTCCATCACAAAGAATTCTACAATTCTATGATTAAATCCACTTAGTGCACAGTTATTCTTCCTTAAGCACAAGGAAAGCTGCTTATTGTTCTGACTCAAGTCAGCATGAGATTTTGCTCATATGACTCAACGATTTCATTCCTGCTGACTTACTTGTTATATAATACCTATTATATAAGCATAGCATTCAAGAGATTATGCACTACAAAAAACAAAGAAGCACAAGGAGACCACTTTTTAAACACAGAGGCCTTAATGATTTCTAATGTAATGAAAAGTAATTGAGGACT
>VZTO01008032.1:37245-63289 GCA_013400615.1 Syrrhaptes paradoxus | reverse complement strand
GGTCCCAATACCGAACCCTGGGGGACTCCACTAGATACAGGCCTCCAACTAGACTCCATCCCATTCACTACAACTCTCTGGCTTCTTTTCTCCAGACAGTTCACAATCCATCTCACCACCCGATCATCCAGATCGCACTTCCTCAGCTTATCCGCAAGGATACTGTGTGAGACGGTGTCAAATGCTTTTCTGAAATCAAAAAGCTGTTCTCCTCTGAAGGCACTGTGCAGCTAAGGCTGCAACCAGCCAAACACAGTGCTGTAAGGTTATAATGAAGATTATTATCTTGCACTAATCCATTAATCCCAATAAATCCTTATGTGTCAGCCAGTACACCGGTTCATAGTTTTAAAGATACCATGTCTTCCAGCAAAAAGACACTCTGCTTTGTGTTATGTCAGATACCTGCACTGGCTCAAACAGCATGAGCTTTTGAAAAGCACACTACAGCATTTATTCTCCAATTCTTCAGAAGCATTATGAAAAAACAGCTAGACGTTATCTATACCTCAAAGCCCTATTTATTTTTCAAACGTCCAGTTTTCAAAAACAAGGACCCTTACTGAACAAAGGGCAGCACGCAGCAGATTCTTAATTATGTCTATTCATTACGGGCTACTTAACTATTTTCATTAAATCTTTATCCCCACAGAAACTGAACAAATAACTAAATGATTTAGTGAAAGACCCAGTAACTAAAAAAAACCCCCACCTTTAACAGCACCATAACAGTTTCTACAGCCAAAAACTATTCCTAAAACCAAAATGCTGCAAGCAATCGCCACAAACTGTCAAACTGCATGCTCAGAACTGCGTTCCAAAAGGCTAGATGAATGAGGAAGGAGCATCAGTTTGCTGTCAGGGTACAAAATTAAAACACCGAGTTCTCAAAGCTCCTCAATAGCACTTACTTTCATCTACGGTGATTACTCAACTTTTCTGTGAAATCCACTCAAATCTCCTAAGATTACATGAAATATCTACTACCCGGTCAAGAAAAAGGTTGGTTCCTCATGTCAAGATGTGGGCGTGTTACATTCCAACATGAATGTTTTGAATAGGTATATTCTTCCAAGATCTGCAATTTCAAGTTAGGACTGAACAAAACATACACACACACGTATACATATGTATTTCCTTGTAACAGACAGTGTTACTCTGTCCTATTAAACCCTGAAAACTGGTATCTCCTGTGTGAAGTCAGTTTTGACTAATCCTTAACCTTCTCAATATGTTAATTCTACTAAAGGACTAAAACTGGCTGACTGAACTGCCACAGGTAGGCATCATCTACAGTGCTACAGCTGTTAGCACCGCTTCAGTAGGCATATAGCTGTGATTTTGAGGGTGGAATAACTGCCTTGTGGCATTGTTCTGCAAGTCTGCTAGTTGGTGATTTGTTTGGTTTGTTTGTTTTCACAGTTCTTCGGATTGCTTTGTTCTGGTTTTTTGTTTGTTTGTTTTTTTATTCTGCACATTGTAGTACCTTAAACTTTTAATAATTGCACATACTTTTAAAACTTCTGAATTCATATCTGGTACTGTTTGAGTAGTAGAACAAGACTTAATAATTTCTTTATTTGTATTCTTTAAGAATGCAAAGTATGATTTCCTACCGAATGTCTTTCCCTGTTTCACACTCTATGCCATTACTACCTCCAAGTCTTTTATCTTAATTATGTAAGAAAAGCACAATATTGAAGCTTCTAGCATTGCTAAAAATCTCTGCAGGAAACGTTGATGATTAACAAAGCAGCAATACACTACAACTAATACATTTATTTAAAAACACTGTACACGTTTCAGGCCAACGTGCTTCAACTCATTGTGTCATGACCTTCACATCTTCCATTTCAGGACAAAAATAGGCAACAGTTTTCAGGTACTTTCCTTGATTTTATATTTTATACTTTATATTTTACTCCTTGGCAGAGAATGCAGCAAACAAAAATGAAAGATTACTAATTTAAATAATCTGCTTTACTCTTCCTAATCTGACCCATTATACATAATTATCTCCCTTAAAGATGTAATGCTGACTCTGTGTTTCTGCTGCTCCGTGACAGCATACCAATTCTGAAGCTGCATATGGAACAGAAAATGTCACATTTGCATTCAAAGGTTAAAACTGATACGTTATGCTTGTACATTCAAACTCACTTCTACTGCTGTTTTATATGGCAAATACTGCAGTTAGTGGAATGTTTCCATCAGCTTCCATATGCTCTAAATCAGGATGCCGGCACAGACTTTAATAGCTCAATCTTTAATAGCTTCCTCAAAATCCACATATGCACAGTTCTGCTTCACCGCTTCCCATTTACTGTTCAGCTGTGCAACTGAACTGTGCAATGAGTGCAGGTGCCACATACGCTTTAAAAGTAGATTTACAAATAGAAATTTAGCCTGTACAAACTGCTTTCTGCCTAAGGAAACTGTAGAGTACTTCTTGACTTACAAACTTTAACTTCCCTTAGCCTTGTTTGGTTAAGCACTAGATTAAAGTGTAGAACAGAGTTAAGTACAAGACTTCCACAGTTACTGGCAACCATATGCTATTAGGATAACCGGATCTGCAAATCAGACCCCTAAAATGACCCTAGTGATCTGGCCCGTCAAAAAAAAAAAAATTCAAATGTGACCTTTTTTTATGCTAGATATCTAAATAACACACCAAGCAGCACATAAGACAACCTTCAGTGTTGATGAAATCTCTAATAATAGTTGCCCCAGAGCCTCTTTCATTCTGTGCTTTGGAAGAAAAAAGCAACAATGCAGAAGCCAAATAACAAATTAAGACTGTGTTTTTCCTTCTCCAAATCTCTGCTGACAATAAACAGCAGCCTTGACACACAGGATTTATTAAACACACATGCAAGAACTATGATCAACAGCAATTAAATACCTTTTCAACAACCCTGTAGGAGATAGGACAAACAAAACAAATGTGCAGAGCAGAGCATTACTTAACTGCTATTTCTATTCTTGACTTATCAACCAGTTGTCTTCAACAAACTACCAAACTGTTTTGAAACACCACCCTATTAGGGAGATGACTAGAGCTTCTGACATCGGAATGCAAAGGAAGCCTGTAGACAGAGACAAGAAAATTACCCAAACTTCTGCTTACTGTATCTGTGCTTGAAGCCCAGCTTCAATATTTTCTTCTTAGCAGATAATCATCGTAATAGTTAATAGTAAAATGATAACTAATGTCCTTGGACAGCAGGAATTAGTGCTCAGACTCTCTCAAGAGGGAACAGTGATCCTTTGGCTTTACAGTGAACAGTAGGGTTCTCCTGAAGTGAAATGGACATTTTGACCCTTTGTTTCAAACAGAGAAAGGACAGAGAGCAACAAGATTGATGGTATCTAGGAAATAAAACAGGAAATATCCAGAAAAACTGTTGGGATGAAGTCCGGTTAGTCTGTGGGGAAACATGGCAATAATGTCAAGTATATGATATTGTCATCAATAAAGCATGGGATAGAGGACAGGTGATACTGTTCCTCATTGCATTAAGCAAATTAGTACTAGACAGTTGTGGAAAAGTTTACTGAACACAGCAAAGCACTTTCACAGACCAGTTGAGAAGTTTCATCTTTATGAAGCTATAGAAACTGCTAAATCAAACCTCTTGTCAGGAGGATTTATGCATAGCTGAACTTGTCCTACGACAAGAAGGAAGAGAGATGACCTCTAGCCACACAACTCTGAATAGTCTGGACACATTTTACTGTACGTGTTTTAGTTTCATCCTGTAGGAGGAGTAATTTCATAAGAATTTGACATTATTCCAATGGAATTACCCTTTGAGACAGAAAATCCCATGCAGAACAGATGGAGCTCCAGAGGACCAGACTAGCTGGTAGTTCTCTGTACAGTATTATGAAGCAGGCTGCTTGTACAATAACCATGTTATCTCCTCCTTCTTCCCCAAAAAGCTCCAACGTAGTCATCAAAATAATTTTGCAAGATTACAGAAAAGTCATGGTGATCTGCAGTACTAAAGACATGTGGCAGAGGAAAAAAAAAGAAAAAAAAACAACTCACAACATCTTGAGTCTTCACATTCAGCACTTGTCAGAAAAAGTCTTCACTAAAAACAATATACAAAGAGCCTGTCAGAAAGCAATCACTATGTACAAGGCAAAAAACTTATTATGCACCACTCGAATAGAGTGATGCTGTACAGCAGGGCCTATCTAGGACTTGTACATCACCACTGATCAGTGTCTCGGGCACAGTGCACATCCCAGACTACGGGTTCCACGGCCACCAAAGGGAAAGTATGCAACCAGAAGGCAACGAGCAAATCTGAATGAGTGGCTCCAGCACACCCAGGCAACAAGAGCACCTTCTGTCCTCTGCAAAGTGCTTCATGGAGGAACAAACGTACTCCTGAGTTTGATCTGACAGGGCACTGCAGTGATTTCATAGGTATCTGTACTCTTCAATGGCACATGGTAACCACCTCCTCGAATATACTACTTGCTAGTGATAAACATGTACACATGTACACAACATTTAAAACAGATGCACTGTCTACATGTAATCTCAAAGCTTCCTCTTCTGGCTCTTTATTCCACATATTCAGCATGAAACAGTGTCAAATTTGGTTTCAGCACACAAGGGCCTTGTGTACGCATGTGCTAGTATCCTCTTGATTGAGTTCTACTAAAAATATGTCTGCAAATGAGCATATTTCCAGTTGAGATGACTCATTTCATTATTTCTCATCAATTAGCTTCTGTAGTCCTACAGTCCTAAAAAATGCCAAGTTCAGCTGTCAGTGCCTAATAATAAACTTATCTGTCCATAACTATAGTTAGTAATGGCTAACTCTGCATCTGACATTTGACAGAGGAGTGGTGGAAAACATCTGCAGTAAAGTATGAACACAAAACAGCTGGTGGGCTGATTTCAGCTTCTTAACAGCCCCAATATGTCAAATTTATCTCTGATGTAATTCCACTTATTTTAGGAATGTGATAAGAATTCTATTGCATTACACCCTCACTCACTAGTTCCAGGTTATGTCTCTTCTGCAATCAAAGGTGTGATTACAGCATGCGACATATCTCTGCTATATTTGATCTCACTGGTGTGAATAACAGTACCAGTAAAGACAGAGGTGAGAGCATGCTAGAAAAGGTGTCCACAAGATTCTGCAGGCAAATACAAGGTTGTATCTATAATCTGAATCGGGCAGTATCTTAGAACCCCATGGTGCTCGGTCCAAGCTAATAAGTCCACACTCTCACCAGTACCTGAAAATGCTGTAGCTGAAAATAATCACTGAAGGGTTTTAGTTTTACAACATTTTTCCGAGAAAGAGTTCATTAATCTCAGCAGGAGAACAGAGATACATGTTAAAACAAATAATTTTTTCAAGGTCACACAATACCTAGACTCAAACTGAACACATTCCTTTTTGTGTATTCTTCCTACCTCACTAACAAGTTCCACAGAGCAAGGCTCTGACAACATACGTCTCTTGTGGATGAGGCCACCTCACTCCAGCTATTGTGATAACCTCCCCTCTGCATTGTCCCTTTCATGCAAGAATACATGAAGAAGTTCACCAGCCCTCACCCTTGTATCTTGCGAGCCAGCTCAGGAGGTTAAGTCACTAATAGGACCACCTGCTTGAGTTTGCACATCCAATCCTAGATCACTTTCTCTTCCATTAATCTTTTTTCAGCAGTATTTCTTGAATCATTCCACTTCAGTGCTCTGCCAGACTGGTACTTCACAGCTGCCCAATCAATCATGCAACCTTTCCTCTCTAATTCCCAAAGACTCACCTGCCACTGTGTGTTTTTTTTTTTTATTTTTGGAGCAAGGTTAAAGATCCATTCTAATCTTCATATCTTTCAGACATATAATGCTCTGTCAATATATTTCTCCCTGCTTTCATTTTAAAGCTGCTATAATTTAGGAGATTCACCCTTTCACTTCACACATTTCCCATGTGATGCTTTCCTGTCACCGTCAGAAGTCTACCACCTTTCTGAATTCTTCCTTCTTAGATTAATTCCATTTTGAAAAATTGTCTCAGTCTGCTCTTCACAACTTCTCTTCTGACCAGCTTTGATTTATGTTCTAACCTTTCCTGCAGACCATTAATGAAATTGTTAAAAAGAGATGTGGTATCTTCCAAAACGGCTATTACCAATATTAAATGTCTACCCATCTTAAAATGCCACAAAAGAGCCATCATACAGCTGGAGCTGTATCGTATTATGAAACCCCAAGCAACCATAACACTGAAAACCCAGTACCTAGATCCCTTCACTACATAAGCAAGCATAAAGGAGATTTTCAGCCCCCCCCATCAGAGACCCCTTCAAAAAAGGGTCAATATCCAACCTACCCCAGTCTCCAAACAGTGCTGCTGTTGTACATTTGTCTCTTCTTAACCCATCCCAACATACCTATTTCTCAAAACATCAATGTACAAAATAAAGACTGCAGCAGTCTTAAAACACTGAACTGCCAACTTTATATCTGAACAACTACAGTACCTAGGTATCAGGAAATAATTGCATTGTATAGGGACAGTGCAGTTGAGGGGAAGAAAATTGAGAGAAGTGGCAGATGGATTTTGTTCCCAGATCTCCCAACAACTTTTATAATTTATTAGTCACGCTATTCCCCTGTGCTTAAGCCGCTTTTACACATCTTTCTGTCTGTATTTGTTGAGACTCTACATTCTCCCAGGCAAGACTTATCTCAAAAATGAATTTGGAATAATCATACCATTAATAAGTGCAAGATTAAATGCATGCTGTAACAGGAAAGAAATAAAAACTTATACACAGCATGATATGTTTTGTTTGGGTTTTTTTTCCATCAAGAGTGAGTTTAAGCAGAGGATACAGATCATGTCAGCCTAAGTATCCAGAGGTCCAGCCACACAGCCTCCCAAGACAGCATTGAAAACTTGCACATTCCAGTTCTTACTCCAAAAAAAAAGCCTCCATAAGCACAGTGCTAGAAAAAATATACAATAAAAAAAAAAACAACAGCTGGAAGTCTGCTTGGTGGCTTTACCTGCAGAGCGCTGGGAATGGGCAGCAATGACTAGGTCAGGTCCTTAGTTCAACAGGCTGCCTGTGGCCCACAGCTGATATCTTTCCTCTGCTTAGCAGAAATGCTATCAGGTTCAAACAGTAATCATATTTTGCAAAATCATAATATTAGAAACTTACTGTTCTTCTCTTCAACAACTAAAGATAAAAAGCAGCAGGACAAATGCGAACTGAGATATTCAGTGCACAATGATTAGTGATTCCAACTATTCCCAGTGATCCAAGTCAAAGCTACACGCAGCAGGAGAATATCAAGCACAGACCACCTCTCTCCCCTAAATACAAAACACTTTTTATTACTTGATTTTTTTAAATTTCCTATCTATCGAGCTCTGAAAAGAAATCCACATTATTTGCCTCTGGATTTCCAGACATCTCTTGGGAAATTTATCCTCTCAGCTGTATTCTCTGTTGTTCCCTCACTTTTCTAATCCCACCACTCCCATGATGATCCTTTCTTCCTATCTCACACACTTTACACTCTTTCCATTCTCCTCCCCCTTACAGTGTTTCTTCCACTGATCATATCTCCTCCTTCCAGCCTTCCATTCCCCATCAAACGACCCTTTATTCACAGCCCACCTTCCAGCCCTGACACTGTTACACTGTACCCAGACATGTCCAGCACCTCTCTGCCCTCCTCTCACACCCACTCCTGCTCTCCAGTCTCCTCCCTGGCCACCGGAATAACCCTTGAAAAAGCCTCCTTAGCAAGATGCATTATTTTTCCTCCTTCCCCTCTGTTTAGTGAGCACAGGTGCTTCCTTGACGGATGCTCCACATTCACGAGAGCTTTCAGCCTCTCTGCTGGAGAGAGCTCCAGGAGTAGTGGTGCCTCCAGAGCAGGCAAAGGGATGCAGCCCACGGCAAGCACCCTAAGAGAGCCACAGCCTACCCAAGGGCAGGAAATCCCCCTTTTCACTAGCTGATCTGCTTCTGCACCCACCTTGTGCCAACTGGGACTGAGCTCAGAACCTCATGACAGGCAAAGGGAACAGTACTTTGGGAAACCACGCACTCTGGCTGAACAGCTGCAATGGAACAGGTTGGGACTAATAAGTAACAGTCTTTACAGAGAAAAAAATAGCCACACTTCTTCAGTTTAAGAAGCCTCTCTGATCTCTCCTCTACCTCAGCTCTAACAACACAAATACTTGGACACTGAGCAGTGGGGAGAAAGGAAGGGAGGCTTGCTCATCCTTTCCACATACCCAGGGATGCCAGGGAAACAGACATTTGAAGATTTTTGCAAGGGTATCTTCAAAAAACCCCACAACATTCAAGAAAGAAAACGAAAGCAAAGAAAAAGAGAGATCAAGTCCTTTCCCATTAAGTTGCAGTACCAGACTTCAGTGTACTAACACCACAAGAAAGTCAGAATATCACACAGATGTAAAGCCGCCTGAACGTGATCACATTTAGTAATAAATCATTATACCTAGCACATTTCAGTTCATACACATATTGTGTGACAAGAATAAAATCAGTTCTGGTTTTGGGAAGGGTGTTCTACCCGTAATACCAGCTGCCAGTCAAGGCAGCAGCATAGGATAGCCAAGGATGTTAAACCTCAGCTAATCCTGGGGAGGTTGAGAAGGTCATTTTTTGTTGCTAGACATTTTCAGTCCCAGTAATGGTACTCAGCTTTACAAGAAAACTGTTACAAAGAAAACATTCCTCAGGCAAGGAACCAGATTGCATTGACAATTCTTAACTTTACCCAAATTTAGAATCACAGTAGTCAAGCCATATCTATTCTACAATTTTAATCAAGTCATAGCATGACAAACCACACTATTAGCGTCCTTTTTTCAGTGAGTCCTGCTTCATGAGAAAGATGCTCCAGACCATAGTAATTGTGCATTTTATTTAACTTGTCAGCTCTACTTTTACCTCACTTTTAGCACAAAAAACTTGAAAAATATTATTTTGCTTTTAAAAGTAGGTTTCAAAACACTGTTATGAAAATAACTGCTCTGATATGTCCTAGGAAAAATATAATGCTATTAACTAACAAAACTTCATTTCATTTGACACATCACAAGACACACCATGATCACATTTGTTATTTGCAACAGCTGCCTCCCAGAAGCACCTCCAAAACTAACAATGTGTCATTTACTTCGGATAATTTTTAAAAGAACATGCATAGGGGTTTAAAGTGACAGAAGTCTTTCCCAAATGTAGTAGATGCATCTAGGCAAGGTGCTACAATAATTCCAAAATATTTTGCCTGGAGTCAAGTCAAGTCTTCTAGCTGGCTCCTGTGCTTGCTGTCCCTGAAACTAATAGGGTACTTCCTGGCAATTCCTAAAGTGCTGTTGAATGGGGGTAGGGCAGGAGAGGGGGATCTGTGGCATCCTGAAATACAGCCACATCTCAAAACAAGCATCAGTAAACTGAGTATCAAAACATCTGAACAGTTTTTATCCTGACTGCATTATTTCCTCCCCAAACAGAGCATACGACACTGAATTTTGTATTTTACACTGAAGTTGCCGTGTAAGGTCTGTCAATGAACAGATTTCTGCTGCAGAATTTAGATCCAGATCATCGAGCAGCCACATATCCGTGGGTTTTAGCGAGCAGGGGGTACTTTACTGAGTGCTGCAGCTTGCTATTACTCAATCAAGTACTTGACAATATCAAAGAATGCCTCCTCCAGAGAAAAACATACTATAAATTTCGTAGCAACTGTCTTGTCATTCCATTTGCATTCTTTTTCATAGACTGGAAAATAATAATAGTATAAAAAGACTGAAACATTCTGCACAATAGCAGCATATGTCAGATTGTCAAATGCTGCATAAGACATCAAAGCACACTGCAGTAGATTTGGTTATTAAAGACTCTGTGCAAGTATTAACAGAGCAGGATGATCCAGATGCATTCTGTGCTAAGCCTGTCTTTTGAAATAACAAACATCTACGGGTTCCTAAAAAAAATTCTCTTTACCCCAGCTTGCAGGGCACTCTTAATTTTTAATCATTTCTCTCGAGTCCTTCATAGTCTTACTGGGGAGCCGAACAGTTCAATGAAAAGCTGAGAGATTCAACTAGCACATTGTATACTGCAGCAACCACTAACCAAGGAAAATTAAGAAATCTTCAGATACACAGGAAAATGGTTTTTGACGGCTTCTCATGCCAGCAGGTAATTTTTCACAGATGTTAATCAAGTGCAGTGACAGAAGGCTGCAGCGAACTGTGAGTCACAAAAATATGTTATTAAGCAGGTGCAAAAATATCTGTCAAGATTATGTACACGTTGCAACATAACATTCAGAGACAGTCTGGTTTTTATTTCCTGTTTCTTCCCCCAAATAATCTCACCAGCTATCACAAACAATGCAGTGAAGTGGAAAATTATCACCAAGAACATTGAAACAGCAGGAGTATCTTTCAACTGCTTCTACTCTAACTTTCACCATCAAATATTTCAACACACAAAATTATGCATAAGCACAAACTTCAATATTATAAGTCACAAATTTATATTTGTATACTCATTTTTTTGGTCCTCCACATACATTTACATGACAGGGGACGAATGGTATTTCAATGGAATGAAAAGGGCAAAAAGCAAAGACCAACAAAATCTTGCCATGCTTTTCTATACAGTGGAATTAATAGTTCTGTATTGTATTTTAAAAGTACATTTTCTCAAACAAAGAAATGTTGAAAGCAGGTTCATCACGGCTGAAAATACGAATTCTGAAATAGATTTCATTGTCATATGCTGAACTCCATTTTTCCCATTCTGTCGTTGCTTCCACTGTACTTTGAGAGTACTGAGACAGTAAAAGTATAATGTTACCATATGAGCTACAGATACCAGAAGGCCTCCCAGAAATCTGTCAGAATTGCTACTAAAGAAAAGAGCAAAATCTAATTTTTACTTCCAGTATGAAGCTACATGTACAGCTTATTTTTCACAGGCTGTCATTTATCACGTGCCACCCTTGCTAAAAACTGCACTATTAGATTAATTGTAAATCAGAGAAGCCTGAGAGAAAGAAAAGAACATTTTAACCAGGAAAGTGGATTCAGAATAATGGTTTCACCTGAGCCAAAGAACATCAAGGCTGGAATTGTTAATGCTGGGGGGGTGGGGGCATGTGTGCTGTTTTTCTGCATATGTTACATGACTAAAGAGATGCATATTAACAATATCTTTTAAATTAAATACTTAATGTAAGATATGTCTAAATCACAGAACTTAATATATTATCTTGCCTACTTTTTACAGAGAATATAATTTTACTATTTTTCATTCCTTCATGTATGTCAACTGATGTTTAACATCTACTGTTCAAACACAGGTGCAATTCACCGTCCCAGGAAAGCTTTCACATTGCCTCACAGTACATGCACGTAATTTCATTGTGGGTCATGATTATATTGCAATGCTTGCCCTATAAATTCACAGATTTTGGTGTTTATTTAAACAGCTTTTAAGTACAGCAGCAAAGCTAGGCTGATAACCACCAGAGGCTAGGAACCACGAGTTCTTATATGTTTCTTTTGGCTCTACGAAGTCCCTTCAGCTCACTGAGTTCCTGCAAACCATTTAGACTAGGATGTGTCACACCTAACTTAAGGCATCTAAAATTCACTCACCTAATTCTATTTAGCTACTATCTCCTCGCCTTGGACTCTGCAGTAATCAGCCTGGGCTGGAGTGACCAACACTTAGGTGTCCCCGTTTCAGCGAGATCAATCCCAGCCTCAGACAGAGACCTCAGCTAGCACAAGTCACGAGCCAGCCATCTCTTCACTGCTCCAACAGCTGCTCCAAAACATTTAGATGGAGCAGGAAATGGTAATGAAAATTCTGGGAAGAAAGCATAAATTGGTGAGGCTTTGGCAGTCCAGCTCTCTCACGTTCCTCCCCATTTTATTCCCAGGTCATGAAACAACATGGGACGTATTCTAACTCTGGAGTTTTTAAGACAGGGATTGCTGCATTCAAGCTTTAGGCATCTTAAGTCCCAGCTAGTGCCATTAGCCTCTGTTCAATGGTGAAGTGTGAAAACACTGCAACACACAGGAGTTCACACATAGATGTTCCAGCTCTCATTTTTGGCTTTCTTAAGAAATACTAACATTAATAATATATCATTGTAAGGCTGATTATATTTACTTTATGACATGCTGAGAGCTTTCTGGAAGGTGTTCCTTTTGGCAGAAACATACAGAACCGTATCGTATTGTTAATGGTAGGCAGAACCTAGCAAAACCAGAAATCATTGCTAAAATAGATAATACCAAATTGAAAGTAATCAAGGTGTTATCTTAACAAGACACATTTTACTCAAAAAAAAAAAAAGATATTACAATAAAATGTTTTATCAGCCTAGAAAATCTCCTCTGGTGACTGCATCTGTTCCATTTATGCGGATGGGCCTGCACATCTGTTCAGTTCCACTTAGCAGCTTGAAAAGAAATCATAGAATCATAGAATGGTTTGGGTTGGAAGGGACCTTAAAGATCATCAAGTTCCAACCCCCCTGCCATGGGCAGGGACACCCTCCACTAGCCCAGGTTGCTCAAAGCCTCATCCAGCCTGGCCTTGAACCCCTCCAGGGATGGGGCATCCACAGCTCCTCTGGGCAACCTGTTCCAGTGTCTCACCACCCTCATAGTGAAAAATTTCTTCCTAATGTCTAGTCTAAATTTACCCTCTTTTAGCTTATACCCGTTACCCCTTGTCCTCTCACTACACTCCCTGATGCAGAGTGCCTCCCCATCTCTCCTGTAGCCCCCTTCAGGTACTGGAAGGCTGCTATTAAGTCTCCTCGGAGCCTTCTCTTCTCCAGGCTGAACAACCCCAACTCTTTCAGCCTGTCCTCATAGGGGAGGTGCTCCAGCCCTCTGATTAATTTTGTGGCTCTCCTCTGGACTCTCTCCAACAGGTCCAGGTCTTTTTTATGTTGGGGGCCCCACATCTGAACACAGTACTGCAGGTGTGGTCTCACGAGAGCAGAGTAGAGGGGGAGAATCACCTCCCTTGACCTGCTGCTAATGCTTCTCTTGATGCATCCCAGCACACGGTTGGTTTCTGGGCTGCAAGCGCACACTGCCGGCTCATGTTGAGCTTCTCATCCACCAATATCGCCAAGTCCTTCTCCTCAGAGCTGCTCTCTGTGGAGCAGCTAATGAGTGATGTCAATGACAAAAGCAAAATCTGAAGAGTTTCTGGGGGTCTCTCCAGGACTTATGGCCTGTACACAGCCGAACTAGATCAGTTTGCTTTTCAGTGGTAGGCTTTGTTTTGCCAAATGAAACTCAAGCATGTCTGAAGGAAATGCTGATGTACATTGGAGGTATCAAACCTGCACCAGCAATTGCCTGGGGTTGTGTGCATGTAGCACTGCTTGCTATTTGTGGCTAAAATTTAGTTCTGTCAAAACAAAATAAATTCATGCACAAAAACAGTTTTCTAAATTACTACAGAGGAGATAGTGTTTTGTTTTTCTTAGTTGGGTTTTGACATGTTCCACGTAAGCTGAGGATGACTGTCCTTCAACATCCAACTCCCTTTTATTTTTGCCATTAGATATGCTATATAGATTCCTATGATTATAGGAATGCTGCTTCACAAAATATTATTCTTCTAATCGCTTTCACTCAAATACAGAATGCTTTCAAAAATCCTGAAGTGCATACCTATGTGGCTTCACCATAAGCAAAATATTTTCTTAAAAAAAAAAAAAAAAGATTTTTCATGCTTTATAGTGATCTCCTCCAAAACAATACAACGTTCCTGGCCTTATTTCCAAAGCCTAAATCAACTTTTTTCAACCCCCTCTCTCATGTTCCTCCCCTTTTTATTCCCAGGTCATGAAACAACATGGGACGTATTCTAACTCTGGAGTTTTTAAGACAGAAGAAAATATAATCAGATCAGTACAATTTCCCAGAAACAGAGCTAAGTATCTGCAATTTGAATTTGAGGTGCATTTAATTGTAGCATGCTGTTCTAAAAGAAAATAAATCTTGCACATCCGCTCAGAAGTAGAAGGGCAATAAGAATAAAGGTTCCTATAAAACATATGCTAAGAAATAACACAATAAACTAGTGCTGAACACTCTTGCCTGAAATGGACTGGCACTGTACAGCCCTTGCTGCAAAACTTAATGGTGCTAAACATACCAGCTCTTGTTTCGACCTCTGTTTATTTGATTTATACACTTCTCTATGTGTTAATAAACTGTCTATAAGCATGAATTCAATTGCCATTTCAAAACAGATAACACCTGGACTGATCTCACTGCATCAGATGTGTTCCTCTCTCCAAAATCTGCTCATGCTTACAATCCATGCCAGAAAATGCCAAAAATCTTGAAGTCTCCAGCACAGTCACAGCATGCCATGCCATGATTCTCTTTGGCTTATAAATTGTGTGTCAGTCTTGGATCTCTCACTTCCTCCTCAGACATCCTGACTGACACTTGGTCCTGACTCTTTCTCAATAACAACTCTCTGACACTGCATTTTTTTTTCTGCACCAGTTTCTCCAAGCTTGTGCTCCTTTGCAGCTTAATTACCAACCCACTCACTTGTCTTGTCTTAACCAACACATTCTCCTCCAGTTCCTGTTAAAATGCAAATATAAGCCCTAAACTTCTGCTTTGGAGTCTATTGTCACCTTCCTCGTTGCTATCTTGTTTTTCCTCATGCCAATTTGTATGTACATCCTAATTCTGTTACTAAAGATGGTCAAGAAATGTAGTACCTGGTTAATAAGAAAAGGGGGGGGGGGGATATAGGATCTAAGAAGGGCTGAATAGCAAATTACAAGAAATTCTCTTTTACATTCAAGGAAGGTTTATGTAATTTCACACTTTACTGCCTTCATGTAATTTTTAGGAAAACTCCATACAGTTCAAAAATCGCTTGTTGCAAAGCTTATCTGTTGCTCAAATCCTTCATGCTCATTGGAAACATTCTGTATTAAAAAGCAAATATAAATGCCTACTTCCTATGTAAAAAGAAGAGTTTGTGTGCAAATATAGCACAAGCATTTTATTTTATGTTATTGCTGGTNGTCTCCTGTGAGAAGCTGCCAGAAGCTTCCCCGGCTCCAAGAGAGACCCGCCGCTGGCCGAGGCCAAACGAGTCAGTGACAGTGGGAGCACGTCTGTGACAACATATTTAAGAGGGGAGCAACACTGGGAGGGGGGAAGAGGTAGAGAAATTGGGAGCAAAATGAGTCTGGGAAGAAGGGAGGGATGGGGGAAAGGTTTTTTTAAGATTTGGTTTTATTTCTCATTATCTGATTTGATTGGTAACAAATTTCTAAAGTCCACTCTGTTTTGCCCATGACCCTAATTGTTGATTGATCCCTCCCTGTCCTTGTCTCAACCCACGAGGTTTTACCTTTTGTTCTTCCAATTCTCCCCCCTATCCTACCATGGGGGGAGAAATGAGCAAACAGCTGCATGGTGCTCATTCCAGCTGAGCCTAAACCATGACCTTGCCCAAGAAGTTTTTACAGTTTCAGAATGTTTATATTAATTTTCTAAGAGTGTTTAAGCAACCTCCTTGGCAAAGCCAGAAAACAAGCTACTTCTCCAAGAACCATTAAGCACAAATGGGATGCCTTTCAGAGGGATTAAGATCCTTAATCACGCAAATTTTAAATATTCCAATGTGAAAGTAAATATTTACTTAAAGAGGGTGGCTTGTGCTTTTGTGAAATTCCTATTAAACCTCTAACCAAACATGGAGAAACACATTCAAAAATTGAGAAAAAAAAAGTCTAATTTGCTGAGGTATTTTGGTAGTCCTTTCCATGTGAACAGTCATCACCTTCCTCCACACAAATAAGCAGCAGGCATTCAGAACTGGAAGATGATTCCTGAAGAGTCATTAAAGACCTTGGGCAACCAAAAGAGTCCACGCTACTAGTATTTAAATCTAGGCAAGCCCTCACATACTTCTAAAGGACACATGAGGAAGCTACACGAGCACTATGCCTGCACCTCTTGGCTTCAGAGACATGCCTTGCTCCAAATCCTCCTTTCATCTCAGATGGCTTCTCTCATCTCCTTAAAGCATTGAGCACATGCAAGGACACAAGGAGAGAGGAAGACATGCTGCACTGCAAAGCTCCAGCACCAGAGCTTAGGAAGATCCTTGTAGCTTCCACACCAAATGTGAGAGAAAGTCAACTGGAAGATTGGCTAATCAACTACATTTATTTTTCCCTGGGTAATGAATATAGTGTGATACTGAAACCTTGTTGCAATTTATGATTGTATGAGGTTTCTCCGACAAAAAAAAAAGAGTAAAGGAATTTTGTATAAGTAATTATTTTTTTAAATTATACAAGAAACAGGACTCACTGTTTATTCTGAAAATAAGACAGTTTTGTCTGATCTACTGCTGAATACCACAGCCAGACACTCTCAAAAGTGTTATTACCACAAAATCTTCTCTATAGAGTATAGAAAGGAAACCGTAAAACCAGAAATTTCTTCCTTGTAGGGCAAGGAGAGTATTCTCCTTCTCTTCCTTTGAGTAATTGCATTGCTGAGCTTGGTTTGCTCATTTTTAATCCTAGAGTTCCCTAAAAGAAATGTAAAAAATTCCACAGAAGTGAATTAATTGGGGGTAACATTTCCTGAAGGTCATGAAGAGAAACAGATATTCAAATCTGGTCTATCATTCCCAGTTTTTGCAATCTGCATCTATTAACAAAACAGTTGCATTTCAAAGACCTATATATCATTTTCTGTCTTGCATAAAATTTATGAGTTTTAATGGAAATAGAAACATTTGACATAAAAACAAAAATCCTTTTAGCAGAAACCATTTCTAGGTAAAAAAATATTTTCACAGATATTTTCAATGAGCTCTGAAATTATTATAGCTATAAAGTTGACTTCCAGTTAAAAGAGAAAAAAAAAAAATTTCCATCTGGTTCTCAAGAACTGGAGATGACTCATTTTTGCCTCAACACTGCTGCTATCTTTTTGGCATATTTTCCTATACACGTGCCAAATTTAGCAAATCTCTCTGATCTCTCAAAGAGAAAATGACTCTGTGTTTAGATGTTTGGGACTTGCCAAATTTTTACCTGCTTCAGTTTTTTAACTTGTAGCAGACAGCCGTTTAGTAAAAGTATATATAATTAGTTGGAGTGTTTGGCTACAAACAACACAAAAATGTCATTTTTACTATTGCCGTGGTCCATTGGCTGACTGTCCTGCAAATACACTTTCGTTTGTTTGTTTTTTAAAGAAAGTATTTCCAGGAGCTCTATTAACTAATGCAGTCCTTGACAAAGTAAATAGCCATCACAGACCAGAGAAGACAGACAAGCTACTATAGTTCCATCTCCCTTCTCATATGGGGTCACTGAGTCCATCACATTGCCATCTAAGTACAGGTTCAAGATCTGAATCCCACACTGCGAACCAGCATGGGGGAACCTCTTCCTTGCCGAGGATCAAGCAGCCCTCTCAAAAACCTTTAGCTGACTACACGCTACCACATATCTTAGCATTACCAAATAATAACTGGAGAGAGTACAAGGTTTCCCTTATTCACAGTTAAATCTGTAAAGAAACCACTTCAGCTTAGTGTGAGTTCATGCCAGCGTAAGTGTGAACACAAGTACATTCAATGCCCCACTTCTGCAACCTTCAGGGATTGAGCACATGAATAACCATGCGTGCAACAGACAGCTCTGCCAGCAGATACTCAAACTCAGGTCTTTCTCCAGCACAGTGAGGACACTTCAGACCAGCACTGCTGGCAAGCACACAAACATATCTGACAGAGCTCGGAGAAACAACCACACTGAAATCTACGGGCTACGGTGGGTATCATCTCTGCTCAGAGCAACAGGAAGGTGAATTCAAGCCCATCACTTTGTCCCTCATCTTTCTATCAAGAAAAAGTTTAACTTAATTAAGCTATATACTCAGATGATGCTAATGGCAATATGGCATATATGTTATGAACATAAACATCAAATAGCTACTTCCATTCTTATTTGAATCTCTAACTAAAACAACTACAAACTTTTATACATAAAATACTTAACTGTAAAACTTAAAGTTCTTTCTTGTTGGCATGGAGGATCTGCTGAGATCTCAGATTTATTACATTACTAATCTAGGGTAAACTTATTTCCTTTTATTCAAAGTCATTAAAAAATGGGAATACAGATAAAAGCTGCATCAGTGGTGAGCTATGACATGAAAGAAGGCACTTTATCACAGTAATGAAGTTAATGCTTTAATATGACAGCTGAAATCTGAAACAGTACATAAACTGGAATAAAGGAATTAATGGGGTGAACAAGAAAGATGCACAGACTCTCAAGAAAATACAAATCTTATTGATCCATAACCATGCAGCTCTCAAAGTCTGGCCCCCCAAGAAATTTGATTCCATCAGTAATAAAGAATGTGGCAGACTGTAATTAAATCACTCAAATCATTGCACAGTAACAAGATCCTTACTGTTCTGTTAAGTCTGTCCACGAGTTTGAAGCAAATTGTCTATACTGTAAGCTTGCACATAAATGCAGCTAGTAGTATCAATCAGTAGTTATATAACTTGTGTCTCTGCAAAAGTCTTTCTAAAAAGAGATCAGGTAATTACTAGAATTGAGTTTACTGCTAAGAAACCCCATCCAAGAATCCCCCATCTGGATTGGTAATGTGCTGTAACTATGCAGGGATGCAGTGAAACCACATAGAAAAAAAAGCCCAAGAAGAAGACTTGAGCTGATACTACCTAAAATAACAGACTAGCTTTCACAGCCTTCTCCATTAGAAAGTTAAAGAAGGTCCGTCACTTTCACATGACCTCTTCAAAAGTGGAAATAAAGCATCTTCAGAAGGGGAAGACATTGAATCTCACTGCTGTAGTGTGTACTATTTAGATGAGTGGCAAGCCAGTTCTGTGAACAGACACTGGACTTCAGCAGCAGCTCCATCTACTGCAAAATGCTTATGGGCTTGTCCCACACACGGGCACCACTTCCAGCAGGCAGCTGCACTGCTCATGTTCTTACACATGCTGTATTCAACAGGACATCACCTCTGACTCCACAGGCTGCAAACCGCTTGCACGATTCACCTCCAAGTGTCCCAACTTACCGCTGCCTACCACCTACTCTGTTTACTTCAAAAAGTCAAACCTTATGAATATCACTGTATTTCATAATCCAGCTTTGCAAATGTTCTTATTCATCGTGTGTTATAGACAGCTGTAAACACTGAAAGGCAAGTACAGATGAGCCTTTATTTTTTTCATAACTGCTTGAAGAGATATGGACCAACTGAGATAAAGTCAGAGGTATGGAGATCCTTCCACAACAAATGAAGAGTGGTAAGATAAAAGCCTCAAAGGGCCACTTAATCTATTGATGTATCTTATTCTATCTTTTAATCAAATCCCTAGGTCATCCCAAAGACACACTTTACAAAGAGCACAAAGTCAAATCCTCGTTTCCATTTCATCAAGATACACACATCTCTGCCGCAGTGCATCAGGGACCAACCTGGTGACAATCATTCCTGCAGCCAGCTTCATGGTAATAACTCATTAATGACAGGCTTCCTTTCTTCCTGACTAAAAGAGAAGGCATTAAGAATACAGTGTTCTGGGAGAAACCATAGATGTTTGGTCCTATCTAATCCAATCCAATCACTAGAGATAGTAAGTGATACCTATGCCTGATAGTTGCCTTACAGGCCACCAAAACAAACAAACAAACAAACAAACAAAAAACAACTAAAAATAAGAGTCAAGGGAAGTGCTCTCTACAGAGATAATGTTCAAATCCCAAAACAAAGGCACCACAGCTGTCTACATTATTAGCAAGGCCCCCAGTCCCTAGAGAGATCCGAATGCCCATTGACACTCAACTCCTCTGATGCTCGCAGAACAGGCACTGTCAGTCAGGACGGAGGCTCTGCTGGGCAAGAACACTGTGGCAAAGCTGGCACATCTCCAGTTTTCCAGTCCTGGTTCTGTGGGTCAGCCAGTTGCCTCTAGAATTTTACATGAGTTCTAGTACAAACTTCAGCTATATTATTGTAACAAATAATCCACACTAAGAATAACTCCTCCATGTTGATTTTCTAATTCACCTTTTATTGCTATGTTAATGGATGGACTTTTAAGATTAAAGGAACTAACATCCAGACACACAGAAAATACTGTTCCCAAATCCTTTCAACTAGCTTCCTACAGCACTTGCTATTTAAAGCGCAAAAAGTATCTGCAAGTTCCAAAATTGTCCCTTTATAAATCTGCATCTACAACCACTTACTTAGACGGAAGCCAAAACGGTCACAAAAATGACAGCAATTCAGCAGCCACGGTACTTTCCTTGGAGTTTGTTACATTTCAGACTGCCCTAGCTCAAATAATCCCTTTATTTTAACCAAAATAAAGTAGTCCACAAGGAAAAAAATGTTAAAAGAAAAATCCACAAAACTTCCCTTGTTGACGCACCAACATGGGAAAACAGGTGCAAGATTAACAAAGTAGTTGCCGATGAAAGAGGATATAAAGGAGAAAAATATTTTTCAAACTAGAGGACTCTGAGACAAAGGGTACAGCAGAACCTAACAGAAGTGTAGTTAATCCAGTGGAGCAAAATAACCGCAATGGATGGAAGCTTTGCAATATGTGGCCACGTCACCACTGTCCTGCAACTACAGCAATCTGTCACAAACACAGATTAGCCAAGTAAGGACATCATCTGTCCCAGGCCCCTAACCGAAGGATGCTATAGACCCACCTACAACCATGGACCCTCCAAGACAAGGCTATCAAGGGACTTTTACAAAGCATGGAAGAAATCACTGCAATACTGACAATACCTGAAGTGAAGGCAGCAGAAAAAGAAAACACAGGAGGGACAGAATATTTTTGTGTTTGCTGTCTAGTCTTTTCTAATCCAACCAAAAAATAGGGAATACACAGAATTAAACAAGTTATGAAATGCTTAGTAACAACTCCTAAGGCTCAGCATAATAAAAGATTATGGAGAAATAATTTATACATTCTTTGCAGAAAGCCACAAAAGCATAAGTTATCTAAACAATTATCTTTTGATAAGTTTAGCACTTGAGAGTTGCTGAAACTCAAGAAAAGGCTTAATGATTTGTTAGGGGGAAAAAACTCATGTTAAGAAGATACCATTTTCATTTTGAAAGGGGTTGTTTTTTTTCTTGTTTTTTTTTTTTAATCATTGCCTTCTTGCAGCAAAAGCGAAATTAAGAGTAATGCCTCCAGATTTTAAGTATGGTGATATTTTAATGGAAAATAGTTTTCTATTATAAAAAATGCACTATTATAGGTATACTTATTAATGGCAAAAAATGACACAGAACCAATATAACCATAATAGACTATTTCCTTTTCCATCCCTCTACTCACTGAAGAAATCAGATCTCCTCCTGCTTGAAATGGAATTGCTCAAGTCATTCTTGCTATTATGCAAATTTAACATTAAACTGTTAATACTTAACTGCCAAACAACAGACAATCCTTAGAAATCAAAACAGTATTCATAAGCCAAAAAACTGGCAAAGAGAAATGAGAACATCAAAACACAGAGACCAAGTATGGATTAATACTGCAAGTATCTCTGAAAAATGAAGCATTTTATAAACATGATTTTAAAAACAGCACATATGAAAGAACTGAGGCAGACTTGGAGAGGAAATAATTCTGGTTCTTCAGCAGACAGCACAGCCGTTGTTCCTCATCTACAGATCCAAGGGGAAAAGCCTTGGATCCAAGGGGAAAAGACCAACTTACAAGCATCTGGATGGAGAATGGCTGATGGTTGGGTCCTGGATTTCAACGTTAAAAAGTGGGAACCTCTCTTCTTTTGATTCAGGTAGCAGATTCATTATTTCAAAAATCGTTACGAGACTAAAACCTGTTTTACATGGTCCCTGCTCCTTGCAAGACAGTGGAATGTCTGTGGAATTATGTAGACTATGCTTGGATAATCGGACACAGTTAAAATCTATTAAAAAATTGTCTGTGTTAGTTACACAACAAACTGAGAAATAATAACAATACAAAAATAATTTCTAATACATGTGCAACCATCTGCAGGAGTTTGATACACCAACGAAACAGACCAGCCAGTAGCCCAGACAGCTGATTTGTCTTCAGCAATTCAACAGATCATTCCAAAGAGTAATCTGCTCATAACATACAGGCTTCTTTTGAAGGACTCTGAAATAAAGAAGAGAAGCTACCTCCAGAGGCCTGGATTCAGAAAAGCATTTAGCTCTTCAGTATTTACATTACTTCAAATAAATGGGAAGTCAGCCAAAAAGTTTTGCTGATTCTTGGCTGGGTCTAGCCACAGATGGAAACAGAAGAGGTCCAATGGGAGACAGTGAATAGAGAAGTCAATGTATAAACTTTTAACGCTATTAAAAGTATGCACTCAGTCCTATATCCTCACAAGATCATGCCACTTCTCTGTATCTCCCTTTCCCATTCACATTACAGGGGTTCTTCCTCTCTTTTGTGAAGCAATTTGAGATCAAAGCAATAAATAAAAAACATTTACTATGACAGTATTTTTCTATGGACAGGTTAATCTAGGCTTTAAATGTGATTTCAGGCACAGCGTAGCAAAAACAAATCTCTTACTTAAGCTGGCAAAACCATCTTAATAAAATGCTCTGATCCATAATGTAATTTCCAATGCACTATTAGTGGAAATAAAATTTTCACTCTTCAAGATAGCCTTGTTGTAAGCCTTCTATAAAGTATAATTTGCAAGTAATAAACACACTGAACTAAAATTTAAAGCAGTATCTTAAATACTGTGAAGCACAGATGCAGTGAAATACAGTTAGAGTTTGCTTGTAAAACAAGACAGTGCTTAATTCAATTATTTCTAATATTGACTATAGAGAGAAAAAATCTCTGATAGTTTTAAATATTCTGAACTGTGCAAGGATTTTTTTCTAGGTACATGGGGGAGGGGGGAAGGAAGCTATTTTTACTGTAACAACCCAAATTATTTTTCTTCTCTAGTCTCCTCAAAAAAACATTACCAAGTCATAACCATTATGAGTTAAAATGAAAACTATACAGAAGAAATATTTAACACCTTCACCCCTTACCTAATCTGAAAAGGAAAAATATTTCAATATTTATATTCCTAGACATTCACATATCTGGTTTTTAGGTATAACCCTAACGTATGCTCAGAATGAAGAGTATTTTGTGAGGGATACTTCCTTCCTCTTTGGATAATATTTCTGCTTTATAACAATACTGACTTAGCTTAATAGAAATAGACAACCATTTCATTATACAACTTGGAACAAAGAAAAAAAATATACCATTGCTATTTCAACTAATAATACAAAGCATTAACTAAAATGCTGGAATTGGTGATATGGAAAAGAAACAATCATTATTTCAATATCAGAAGATATCAGCACAAGGCAGCAATAAATAGAAGCAATTATGTGGGTTTTAAAAAAATGCAAATACATTGAATAAAAAAAATGATAGGTTAAAAGATATTGCTTGAATTCATCAAGGTTTCAAGAATTATGAAAACAGAATAAAAGTTTTAAATATTCAAAAGTTCATATTTATGAAAAACTGTTAATACTAAGCCAAACCTGTCCTTCAGTACAATCACAAGGCTATCTCATCTTATTTTGTATTAAGTTAATGCAAAGGAACAATGTCAGAAACATACTCAAAGCAGGGGCATCTCTTACACCATGATCACTTTCACTTGTCATTGTCCCAATTTAGTTTATTATGAAATAACACAAAAAATTGTCTTCATACAGGTTCATTGAAAAAAAAATTATCACATTTTGAACTAGTAAGTGATACCTATCCTGCCTCTTGCATATTTTACTTTAGCACCTTCTAGCACCCTTCATAAAGGAGTCCATGTATGAGAGGCAGCAGATCGCTGCAGCAGTAGCGGTGGACTGTGAGCCAGTATCACAGCATCTCCTTGTACTGAGGCGGCTCCCGCAGCTGTGGGAATGTGCCATAATAGGCAAAAGCCAGTGGTGGCAATGGGAGATTCACTGAGGGGGTTTGCAAAGTCCAAAGGGACTGGCCCATATCTCATCCACCAAATTCAAAGCCTGCAGAACTCTCTAGAAAATTAGATGAGTTGTAATCGGGCATGAAAGAGAGGTGTTCATGGTCACCATCCCGGTTGGTACCCTAGAAAGAGGGGAGTATAAGAGGGCTACATTCGATTTCTGAGGTAGAAAACTGAAACGTTTCCAAATCCATGTGTGAGGCTTAAGAAACAGGCTGAATGTCAATGCAACCATGAGACAAAAGCGACGAGAGGAGATCTGTTAGGAACTGGAGGAATAAGGAATAAATGAGAAAGGCAAGCAGATCACCTGCAACGCCAGGTGACTAGCACACGCAATAGTGAACAACAAAATGTGGGCAGAACTTATAATGCTTCTACAGCACTATTTAGAAGACTAAAAATACATTAGATAGAACTGGAGTGCCAGGCATCAACACAGTAGGTGCCAAAGGAACATGATGAAAGGCATATAATTAGTGGAATATGAGACTGACAATCTACCAACCTTTCAGGGATGACAAAACACTATCTGCAAGTGGAGGACTGAGATTGGCCATAAAGGATAATAAAAATGCAAATAGCTAAAAATATCTCAGGGGGAAAAAAATGACAAAAACAAAACAACAAAAAAAAACCCTTGCCAATTCCCTACAGAAGTAATGAAAATGCAGTAGTGGAACTGTGACAGAAACTCCCTGACAAGAGCAATGATTTTGATCAGGAGATATAATTTGAGAACAACAAACTCAAGACATGCAGAAGTAGCAAATTTTAACTACCCATACACAGTCTGGACTAATGTCACATCAGGACAAGATGCAGAAATACAATTTTTGGATATAGTGACTGGTTCCTAAAAAACTAGTCTTAGAGCCCCCAAGAAGAGATGGTCTTCAGGCTTTCGGTGGAGCAGAGGACTTGGATCTAGTTTTAAGTGGAAGGACTGAACTTTAAGAGTAATCATCACACAACTAGAATTAACACTGAAAAGAAGGATAGAGAATGCCAATAAATCCAGCATGACGATCCTCAATTTCAAGAAAGGATACTACAGAAAATGGTACAAGTAGTCAAAATAAATTAACAAAACCTAAAAGGAGTGGTCCAAAAAGCAAGTTAGATTGTAAACAGCCCACAGGTTGTTCAAAACACTGTACTAGATGACTAGATTACTACCACAGTTCTAAAAGAAAACAGAACAAGTAGATAGACGCCTTCTTAGCTCAGCAGAAAAGTAAAGGAGAATCTCAGATAAGAACTCAACAGTTTAAAAAAAAAAACTGTAAGCTTGCCCAAACAGGGAGAGTAAAGCACATAAACCACAACAGAACAAATGTACTGGAAATATGGGGAGGAAGGGAAAGAATTTGAATAAAAACTTGTGAAGTTTACAAGACATAGAAGGAAATTCTCCTATACACACCCATTTGCAGGTTTTGTTTGTCTTGTGAGTTTTTTCCATTGGTTTTTGGTGGGGAGTTTTTGTTTTTAAAACACAGAGTCTATAGTTAACTTCTGGATTGTCTCACAGAGTGTTGTACAGGTAGACAGTATCAGCACGGAAAAAAAGAGTATTAGAAAAACTGGTGGTCAATAATATCTCTATGGACCTAAAGAGAACATCTGTTGATGTCTCCAACAGCCACAATACAACAACTATGGATACTGGAGACATGAGGGGAACAGACTGTAGAAAGCATCCAGGCTCACAAACTGTCCTGAAACACCACCTTCTACTGCCACTGTCAGAATGCTGAGCCAGATGGACCAGTGGTCTAAGCCGGTAGGGCATTTCTTACCTTATTATATTCCTATGAGCATATAAAAATTAAAAAAAAAAACCTAAGCAAATTATGAAAA